>PVKP010012407.1:0-58403 GCA_004027715.1 Plecturocebus donacophilus | reverse complement strand
TTTACACTCCCACCAACAGTGTAAAAGTGTTCCTATTTCTCCACATCCTCTCCAGCATCTGTTGTCTCTAGATTTTTTAATGATCGCCATTCTAACTGGTGTGAGATGGTATCTCGATGTAGTTTTGATTTGCATTTCTCTAATGACCAGTGATGATGAGCATTTTTTCATATGTTTATTGGCCTCATGTATGTCTTCTGGGGTTGCTTTTGCTTGTTGGTTTGTTTAGGTTCCTTATAGATTCTGGATGTTAGACTTCTCTGACTAGGATTTCCTCTGTCTGTGTTTCTTAACTTTAATTGGACTTCCTCTTTAGGTGTCAATCCTTGACAGCAGCCATCATTTTCTAGCCCAATTCATTTTTGTTTCTCTTGTCTGCTACCCAAACCTTACTAAGTCGCCTGCCAAGCAGTCTTGGTGCCATTGTGAAATTATTGTTTTGTATGAAGAAGATTAATTGTAATCCAGTGTAAGCTATATTTAAGTGTAATATAGCTATTTGTGTACTTTTCTTATTCTAAATACATTTTCATCACTTCTCTGCTTACTAAGAAGGTCTTTTTGTGAAATGCAACTGAATATTTTTTCTTCAAATACTCATCTTACTCCAGAGCTATCTGCACACCATAGAATTTAAATTATGTTTTAAAAATACTTTGATTTCTAGATATGAGCAGATGTTTTTGTTGTGATTTTAGCATAGACTTTTAAAATAGAACAAATGTACTCTTAAGGAATATTTAACTACATAATTTCACATGTGGATTGTATTAACACTGAGAAAATGTGTCACTTACTAAAGCAGACACTCCTTTTGTATAAAAATCAGACAATGGGAACCAAATGTTTTGCTTTTAATTTTATCAAATTGTATAATAAAAAGAGTGTATTAAAACATTTGACAAAATATTATCCAATTTGCAAATAAATTTCATAAATGATATGAATAATTACAAAAATTGGATTGATATTTTTGAGTTCATTTTTGTATCTCTTGCCCTGAATTTTTTCAACACTTATTTTCTTAAAGGAATAGGTATTATTCTGTTCACTTATATTTTTCAGTAATACTTATCAAATATGTATCTTTAACTTAGAGCTGCTATTCATAACATATTTGTTTATTACAGCAGTAATATTCTGCTTTCACTCTCATCTCCTTTCACCAATAGAATTGATACAGAATGATATTTTCTAAGCTCAGATAAATTTTTGTGGTTCTTTTAATTCATCTCTCTTTCCTGTTATTCCTCCATTTTATTTCATTATCAGTGAAATGAAATCTTTTGTTTGCCAGAAAAGGTGTAGGTTAATTCAGCTTTCACTTGTCCCCATATCACATATTTACCAGGTTCATACTCTTCCAGATTGGACAATGACTCCTTCAAATATATAAATTAATTTATTTAAATGAAATATTTTAATATTCTAATAGGAGATAAGCTACTTCTCAAAGTAAAGTAACAGAATAAACAATAAAATAAGTAGGTTTTTTTTTACTGCGAAAAAGTCAAAGGTTCCTGATTAATAATTGTTAATGTATGAATTTTTAATTTTAAAATGATAATTTTTTGAATAAATCTATACATAATTTATCTAAAAATGTACGATTCTAGTGAATACTACCACTCAATTATACTACTTAGTAAATATTTTTAATGTATTATTGGTATTATATGACAAATCTAGGCTGCTTTAATTCCATAGGAACACAGAATTGGATTAATTATAATTCAATAGTTATGATACATTCTGATTGTTTAGAACTATTTTTAAAGTAGATAATAGATGTTTATCTTCAATAACACATAGTATGAAGAAATTTAGGAAGACAAAAAATAACTGAAAATTAAGGAGACATTAGGTAACATTTTACTTATATTAATAGTGCTGCAAAATAATATGGATTTTTTTTACAGTGGAATACAATTTATTTGCCTTATATTTTGAATTATTGTAAGACTGCATCATTAAAACAGATAAGTGATCCCTCCACTTTGTTCCCATGTAACTCAGATTATATTTTATTAAATATAATAAAATCACATTCTGTCATTGGTTATTTCTTCATATATACCCACCTTCTTTTATTTGAACTTCTAAATTGCCTTGCAGATAGCAAGTACTTAATAAGTGTTTTTAAATGTTTACTCTTAGAGGGGATACATAATGTATCATGTCTGCATTTCTAATAGTAGACATGCATCCCTTTATTAGATTGTGAAGCATCCATTTGTTAATCATTTTCAGGTCTGAATGCTCTGGTAGGATGTATTAGCCTAAAAGACCATCTTTTTAAAATATATATATATATATATATATATATATATATATATATTTTATTGTACTTTAGGTTCTGAGGTACATGTGCAGATCATGCTGGATTATTGCATAGGTTCATATATGGCAATGTAGTTTGCTGCCTCCATTCCCCCGTCACCTATATCTGGCATTTCTCCCCATGCTGTCCCTCCCCAACATCCCTATTCCCTGCTGGCCCTCCCCTAGTCCCCCAAAACAGACCCCAGTGTGTGATGCTCCCCTCCTTGCATCCATGTGTTCTCATTGTTCAATACTTGCCTATGAGTGAGAACATGCGGTGTTTGATTTTCTGTTCTTGTGAAAGTTTGCTGAGAATGATGGTTTCCAGATTCATCCATGTCCCTACAAAGGACACGAACTCATCATTATTTATGGCTGCATAGTATTCCACAATGTATATGTGCCACATTTTCCTTGTCCAGTCTATCAACAATGAGCATTTGGGTTGGTTTCAGGTCTTTGTTATTGTAAACAGTGCCACAATGAACATATGTGTGCATGTGTGTTTATGATAGAACGATTTATAATCCTTTGGATATATACCCAGTAATGGGATTGCTGGGTCAAATGGAATGTCTATTTCCAGGTCCTTGAGGAATCACCACACACTGTTTTCCACAATGGTTGAACTAGCTTACACTCCCACCAACAGTGTAAAAGTGTTCCTATTTCTCCACATCCTCTCTAGCATCTGTTGTCTCCAGACTTTTTAACGATCACCATTCTAACTGGCAAGAGATGGTATCTCAATGTGGTTTTGATTTGCATTTCTCTAATGACCAGTGATGATGAGCATTTTTTCATGTTTGTTGGCCTCATATATGTCTTCTTTGAAAAGTGTCTGTTCATACCCTTTGCCCATTTTTGAATGGGTTGGCTTTTTTTCTTGTAAATCTGTTTTAGTTCTTTATAGATTCTGACTATTAGCCTTTTGTCTGATGGGTAGACTGCAAAAATTTTTTCCCATTCTGTTGGTTGCCAGTTCACTCTAATGATTGTTTCTTTTGCTGTACAGAAGCTCTGGAGTTTAATTAGATCCCATTTGTCTATTTTGGCTTTTGTTGCCAATGCTTTTGGTGTTTTAGTCATGAAGTCCTTGCCTATGCCTATATCCTAAATGGTATTCTTCTAGGTTTTCTTCTGGGGTTTTTATGGTATTAGGTCTTATGTTTAAGTCTTTAATCCATCTGGACTTAATTTTAGTCTAAGTTGTCAGGAAAGGGTCTTTTGTAACATCTGAATTATGAGGGCAGATTCACTTAATGTCTGCTTCTTTAGCTACCAGAGGCTTCTTTTTATTTATCCTAAATGAATTTTACATTCAGATATTTAAACATCTTGCTTTATCGAGTATAAAAACACATCAATGAACTGTAGAGAAATTTCTTCAAGCTGAGTTGTATTTTAAGATCTAATTACAAACTAATGAGATTCACATTTTTAAAGCAGATACTGTACCTCAAAATGAGTGACCTTTAGAAGTGATATATTTAATCCAATTATATTGCTATTGCACAAATAATTTCTGGAAACTCTTTTTTGGAAAATTCCTTCTGAATCAGTTTATGGGATTGCAGCATCAATTGTTCTTTTGTAGTCTGAACTGTGATACTGTATTTACCTGACTTTGGTCTAATATATATGCCCTTAAAAACAAAGATTTGCAAATATTAAGAATGTGAGGGGGTATGAAATACAGATAAGTTTATGACTTTGAAATTAACAACATTCATCTGAACATATGATATGTATTTTTGAAAGGCCAAATCAAATAACAGCTTGTAATAAATTTGTCAGTGATTTCTTTCCTTATGTTATACAAATCAAATATTCATTTAGCTTTTATTCAAGTTTTATAATAAATATTTCACAAACTGATTATAACAATACTTATTTCTATGTCCTTTAGAAAATATAAGACATATAAATTTAAATATTGACTGCTACAAATAAACTAGTCTATAGAAAATAGAAAACATAATTTATTAACTGTAATGTATAGCAAATGGAGTTTATTCTCACAATTTCCTCATTGCTTTTAATTTATTTGGTCTTATTAGCTATAATTTTAGATTTTTTAGAAATATCATTCATTCATCACAAAGAAATCATTTACTCATTCCTCCAGGAAATCATTACAAGCTTTAAAATAGGCCTAGGTGTCGAAAATTAGTGAATGGGATCAAAATCACTTACAAAATGACACAGTGGAGATCTTGTAACTATACAATAAGTCAATGGTTAAAATGAATTAAAACCATAACTTATTATTTTGTTCATATCACCTCAAATGCAAAACTTGCATTTTATTTTTTAAATAACTTTGTCATTTTTTAATACTACAAGTGGAACTGAGTTTGGATTTCTATAAAAGTAGCTATTAATATTAGATTAACTCATATAATACTGAAAACATTAAAAAGGAACTTTCAGATATATGTAAATTATAAAAATACTTCATTCTTTTTTTGTATAAATGTAAGGTACACAATACGATGTATTAAATACATGCATAGTAAAATGATTACTGTAGTCAGACAGATTTATGTATCTATCACCTCTTGTTATCTTCGTGTGTGTGGTAAGAGCACTGACAATCTACTCTCTCAGAAAATTTGTTTTATGTAGTACAATATTACTGCTTTAGTATTTGTACTGTACATAAGATCTCTAGGCTTATTCATCCTACATAATAACTTTGTAGTTTTGACATACATTTCCTCCATTCCTTATCCCCACCCCCAGTAACCACTATTCTACTCTATTTCTATGTATTCAAATTTTGTTTTTTTAGATTTCATATGTAAGTGAGATCATACAGTATTCTTTTTTCTTTGTCTGGCTTTTTAAACTTGGCATAATTCCTCCAGGTTCACCCACATTGTTACAAATGGTAGAATCTCCTTCTTCTATAAGGCTGAATAATATTCCATTATGTAAGTTTCATACCTATTTATTAATCAATGGACACTCAAGTTGTTTAAAAGTTGGTTCCTGTGAATAATGCCGCAGTGAACATGGGAGTGCAGATATCTGTATGATATTATTTCATTTGGGCGTATACCCAGAAGAGGGATTGCTAGGTCATATAGTCAATAGAGTTTTAATTTTTTTGAGAAACTTCCATACTATTTTCCATAATGGCTGTACCAGATTACATTCCCATAAGAAGTGTTCAAAGATTCCCTGGACCCTTGTCCTATATAACATATGAAAATGAACTCAAAATAGATTGAAAATTTAAATATAAGCTCTGAAACTTCAACCAAAAAAAATGAAGAGGAAAGTCCCTGTGGCTGTGATTTTCTGGATGTGGCAGCAAAAGCTCAGGCAGCAAAGCAAAAATAAGCGAGTGGGACTACATCAGTCTAAAAAGTTGCATGACAAAGGAAACCATCAAGAAAATGAAATGATAGCCTGCAGATTTGTGAGAAGTATATATCTGGTAAGGGGTTAATATCCAAAATATTTAGAGAACTCATGAGTCAATAGCAAATAGATAAATAAACCAGTTCAAAAGTAGGCAAAGAACCTGAATAGTCATTTCTCCAAAGAAGACATGAAAATGGCCAGTAGATGTATGATAAAGTGCTCAACGTCACTGAGTGAAATTCTAATGAAAACCATAATGAGATGGCACCTCACACGTTAGGATGACCATTATCAAAAAGATAATCCTTTTGACAATCATATTAAAACACCAAAATACAAAAGCCAAACTGTTCTTCATATATTTATAAAGTTAAAAATATTGTAATTTACTTAAATGTAAAGCTGTATGTATGACTCCTATCAATTGATTCCCACTGGTAGTGATGATAGAGGTCACTGGACATAGTCATTTATAAAATATTTATTATGAACTCTGTCCACAGTGATGAAGACAGTGGTGATTTGACATACCAATGCATCCATACTTTCACCAGTTCCTTTTAATTTTTTAATATTTTAATTATTTAAATTACTAACTTTGCCATTGAAGAAGTACACCTTAGAACAATACTATTTTCATATACAAAAGTTAATAACAGAATATGGGCTAGCAGTAGTAAAGAGTTGAAGCCATGGTTTTATATTAGCAAGTTAAAAGCCATTCATAAAACAAATACACACACACACACACACATGATATATATATATACATACACACACACACAGGATACAGAATGATTAGATATTTTCTCTAACTTATAAAGTATTTAATTTTTGTTCTACAAAAACATAATTTCTGTGTATGGTGAAATTTTTATTCTCTTAACTATGCTACAGATTTAGATTTTCTTATTTTCTTGTGGAGTTTAATTCTGCATGGCTGATTATGCTCAATTTATTCTATAACTTAAGCATTTTGAAAATAAATATTTTATCACATTATTTTCTAATGAACAGGAGTTGCTTCTGCATTCTGATTTTAGGAGTTTATTTCCCTGAGGTCTGAAATAGAACTTCACATTCTCATTTTTGTTTGCCTTACATTTACTACAAACTTATCTCCTTTTCTATACATAAATGCATATTTTCCCTCTAGTGCCTGGAGCAACTTTACTAATTGTTTTATCGAGTATATTCTTGATCATAAATATACTCTAAGCAGGCTCAAATATTAAAGCCTAATATATAAAAACAAAAAAAAATTGCTACAATATTTACAAATCAGATTGAAGTAATTATTTGTCGATTCTCAAAGGAACAGGGAAAAAAATCATTGCTTCTAAAGACCTGGCTTTGGTCAGTTTACTAAGATATTAGTGGAAAGACCAAATAGTGCTTACTTTTCCTTTTTTAAAAACAAAATTAAACTTCCTTTTTGGTAGTTGTGTGATAGTGACGTTCAACTTTGAGAAAAATAATTGTAATTTAAATTCCTGTTATATGGATAGTGTTTTTTTCATATTTTTACTGAAATAAACTTTGTTGTAGAACAAGGTCATGGTACCAGTAGGGACTTTGGAAAATTGGGTACTCCTTATCTTTCTGTTTAGACAAGTTTAAGAATTAAACTATCACAGGAGTTAAAAATAATATCTTTATATCTTGCCATACATATCTATGAGTATAGTTCTGTAAGCTATCATCTTTCCCTCAAAGTGTAAAATCGGACGTGGCATAAACATAATCATAAAATCTTATTGTTAAATAAAATGTAAATCTCTTATGTTACTGCTTTAAAGCCATTAATTTTCAGTTGCATATGTTAATTTCTAGCAATACAGTCATTCAAAAATAGTTATTATGTATTGTGACATGATTCTTTAGTTCTAGGTAACAGAAAATTCAATTTAATAGAGATGAAACAATAAGGGATTTAATTGTCACACAAAGTTGAGAATGGTTGGTTCAATGATACTACTAAAAGTCTAGTTTTTTATTTTATTTTCTAATATTTCTGTTCTATCTTCTGTGGCAGAAAATGTATCTTTGTGTTAACACTGGTTTCTCCATGGCTGCAATGTATCTGCCAACAGCTACTGTGGCCATATGCATCGTTATGCATGACCAGAGAGGGCACAAAAATGTTTTCAAAGCGAGAGTCCTGAGACCACTCTGACTGGACAGACTTAGATCCCTTCTTTTTATATTGAGAAAGTCAGGCAATCAAGACTGGCCTGTGATATTGGGGTTCAGGGCTTCAGGGTGCCCACAGTTCCCCCGAGAGGACGTTTCTCCAGGTTCTTGGTCTCCTGTCCTCTCAAGAGTGAGAGAGGGGACCACGGCGCAGGGCGCAGTGAATGTCCGACTCAAAAGTGTTTGTGGAAAGTGATTTAAAGAGAGAGAAACAGGAGGAGAGAGAAAGAAACAGCTAACTCTCACACTGAGTGAGCGAATCCAGACAGATGGACTCCGGGAGAGGAAAGCAGCTTCCACGAGAGTGTTAGGGAAGAGAGGGAGATGGCGTTTAGGAGGAGAAGAGGCTTCCCCGAGGGTGCCTGGAAGGGGGCTCCAGGGGGAAAATCCAGGTGAGAGACAGACAAGGGGAGTGTTCGCGGAAGGGGCTCCAAACATGGAGTCTGAAGGGTGAGGCAGGAGGAACTCCACCTTCTCTCAGGACCCCGGCCGATGAAAGGAGATCCTTAGGACCTCCGCTGGAGCGCTTGACTCAGTTTCTTCCCGCACCTGTGAAATTCCAACATAAACCATCAAATCTCCCGCGTGGAGAGCGATGGGAGGCGGGCTCGGCTCTGGAAATTCTTGCGCCTAAAACTACGCCCTCTTGTGGACCCTGGAAAGAGAACACCTTCCCCCAGTCCCACGGAGCATGAGACGAGTTTAGCTTTCTTTGAAAAGTATGAGCTATGTGACTAACATGTGGGTACATGCACAAAAATGAGGGTACTCCTTAAGAGCAGAATCAGAGAAGTGCGCACTAGGTCACCAATCAATGAAGCCAGTTGAAAATTATGGCTATAACATCTCTTTGTCATTTTAACTACCTTCATGTTTACTTTTCTATACTTCGGTATGTTTTTCATCCTATTTTATAAAAACTTCTATGAGACCTGAAAATCTGATTATTCATAACTAAATTCGATGTACATCTTAATACTAACATTTATATTTATATGTGCATTGTCACACATTGCAACTTTTAAAGTCCTATTCACCATAACCTTCATTTTTTCCGGTTCTGTATAATCATATTTTCATTCAAGCCAAAACTGGATGTGCACTATCTGTACTGAACTGGTCTTTTCTTTCTTTTAATTTTTAATTTTAATGGGTTCATAGTAGAAGTATATATTCGTGGGACATATGAGATATTTTCATACAGGCATACAATGTGTAAAAATCCTGTCACAGAAAGTATGGCATCCTTCTTCTCAAGCATTTGCCCTGTGTGTTAGAAATGATGCAGTTATACTTTTTTAGTTATTTTTAAATATACAGTAAATGACTGTTGACTGCAGTTACCCTGTTGTGCTATCCAATGCTAGATCTTATTCATTTTATTTACCTATATTTTTGTACTCAGTACCATCCTGCTCCCCACCCCACTGCCCCTGCACTACCCTTTTCAGCCTCTGATAACCATCATTCTACTCTCTATCTCTTTAAACAAGTGAGAATATCCAAAGTTTATCTTTCTGTGCCTGGCTTATTTCGTTTAACATAATGATCTCCAGCTCCATCCATGTTATTGCAAATGACAGGATATCATCCTTTTTTATGACCAAATAGTATTCCATTGCCCATATATACCACATTTGAAAAGTCCATTCATCTGTAGATGGACACTTAGTTTGCTTCCAAATCTTGGCTATTGTGAATGGTGCTGCGTGAACATGGGAGTGCAGCTGCCTCTTCCATATGCTGGTTTCCCTTCTTTTTGGCATATACCTAGCAGTGGGATTTCTGCATCCTATGGTAGTTCTATTTTAGGTTTTGGAGGAACCGCCAAATTGCTTTCCATAGTGTTTGTACTAATTACATTCTCACCAACAGTGCGTAATACAAGGGTTTCCTTTCCTCTACACCCTCACTGGCATTTATTATTACCTATATTTTGTCCGTATAATTTTCATTTCTCTGATCGATGCTATTGAGCACCTTTCCATAGACGTATTTGCCATCATCGTTTGTCTCAGAATTTTTTAAATTTCCTTCTTAATTTCTTCATTGGCCCACTAGTCATTCAGCAGCATTTTGTTTAATTTCCATGTATTTATGTGGTTTCCAAACTTCCCCTCATTATTGACTTGTATGGTCTTGGAGAATATGCAGAAGAATTCTCAAGATTACCAGGCATAGACCCTTGTTCTCTTCCCCTACTTTCTCCCAAACGAATGAGACTCTATTCTGAGCTGCCTGGAGCTGGCAGAGGGGTGACACAAGCACCTCTGTGAACA
Source organism: Plecturocebus donacophilus (assembly GCA_004027715.1). Lineage (NCBI taxonomy): Eukaryota > Metazoa > Chordata > Mammalia > Primates > Pitheciidae > Plecturocebus > Plecturocebus donacophilus. The sequence goes on along the minus strand of PVKP010012407.1, from coordinate 48,237 downwards.
CCACCACTGGGATAGCACTGGGCCAGACCTGAAGCCAGCACAGCACAGTCTGGCTACCTCTATGCTTGTTAAAAGCCTTAGGGCTCTACAATCAGCAGGGGACAAAGCCAGCCAGGCTTGTGACCTTTGTTCAGGGTGGCGAATTCCGTCCTGGTCCTGAGGTATTGTCTTCTGCTGTGGCTGAGCTGGCACAGAAGGAAGAAGACAAAGTCCTTCCCACTCTTTCCTCCCTTTTCCACACCCAGTGGACTCTCTCCCCGTGACCACCACTGCTCCAGGCTCACAGTGAGTACTGCCTGGCTGTAGCCAATGTCCATTCGAGGCCCCAGGACCCTTCAGTCATGGACTTTGGTTAGTGCTGCCAGTCCTGGGACCCTCCCTTCAGAGCAGTGGTCTCCCCTTTGGCCGAGGTCCAGAAACACTGCCCAAGAGCCAAGGCCTGGAATTGGACCCTCAAGATCCTGCTTGGCTCTACCCAGCTGTGGCTGAGCTGCTACCTAAGCTGAAGCTGATTTTTGGTTCTTATGAAGGTGCTTTGTTGTGTGGATAGTTGTTCGATTTGGTGTTTTTGCAGGGAGGACAATTGGTGAAGGCTTCTATTCAGCCACCTCACTCTGCCTCCACCCTTGATCTTTTCTTTTTAAACTTTAATGATTGGTTTCTATAGGAACAACTAAATTGACTCAGCCTTATTTCTGAGGAACTGCTGACTATAATTCTTCTCTCTCATATTTTAAAAATTGACAAAATTGTTAAACTGCATTGCCGAGAACATTCCTAAGAGTATTAAATACTGTCATTAGTTAGGTTAGGTTGATAATATCTTATTAGAAATGAAAATGACATACAGCCAAACACAATAATTTTATATTTAAAATAGGTAGAGAATAACCATTCAAATGTAGTCAAATTTTTAAGCTTGGGAAAAAAAAATAGATGACTTACTATTTGTTTATATGTTGTTGCAGCATTAAAAATTCAACTTTTTGAAACTTCTGTATAATGTTGAAAGATAGTTATAAAGGTATAAATCAAATTTTGATTAAATTGTCTTTTGCAATTTTATGATTTTCTTTATATTTTGAATTATTAATATCTAGATTTTGTGGTGTTGACCTTTAGAATGCTAAGAGAAAAGCCAAAAATTAAACTCAAGGTAACATCAAGCACTGAAAAAGCATCAAAGTTAAAAAAGTAATAAAGATGCCATTATTAAAGGTAATAAAACTATATAAATGGAAAATGATAGTTAAAAAAACGTAGAGTTTATCTCTCAGGGTTCTCCAGTTCTCCAGAGAAACAGAACCAAAAGGGTGTGTGTGTGTGCACGCATGTGTATGTGTGTGTGTGTAATAGATAGATGGGTAGGTATTTTTATTTTAAGGAATTGGCTTATGTGACTGTGAGTGCTGGCAAGTCTAAAATGTGTCAGGCAAAGAGGCTGGAAATTCAGGGGGAATTTTTATGTTACCGTCTTGAGGCTCCTCTTCTTAGGGAAATCAGTGTTTGCTCTTAAGGCCTTCAACTCACTGGATAAGCCTAACTATACTATCAAAGGTAATCTTTTTTACTTAAAGTCAACTGATTGTAGATGTTAATCACGTCTACAAAATATGTTGATAACAATATCTAGACTAGTATTTGACCAAGCAGTTGAGCACCATCACCTAGTCAAATTGACATGTAAAATTTAACTATCACAGAGAATCAGAAAAAATCTGAACACAAACTATTTGCTAAAGAATCTATTTCACAGAAAATAGCTTGAACATTATTTCCAATGTTTAATCATAATTAATATTGCCCCTACCTGTGCAGACTTCGACTTAGAGATTTCTTTCATTCCTAGTCCTCCCTGCATTAGCTGGATTAATCGTTAAGGCCATCTCCATTTTCCTGAGTCATTTTTTTTTTTTTTTTTGCTGTCCTTGGATTTACTCCAATTTTAAATCTTATGAGAGTATGAAGAGGTATTTACTTACTATTATGGAGATTTCTTGGCTCAGGGAAAACATTAAACTTTCTGGATAGGATGGATAGGATAAAATGCCATGGGCCCTTAGAAATGAACCTTTTAAGTGCTTTTGTCTTCTGATAAATAGCTGTCTACTGCCTATGAAGTATTTTCCTTCTACAAATTGACTTTACCTCCTCTGTAAAATGGGACAGTACTAGCACCCACCTTAGAGGTTTGCTGTAAAGATTGCACTCAGCAATACATGTAAATGGCTCACCACAATGTTGTTCTTCCTATAATGGGGACTGCACAGGAAATCTAAGCTGTTATTTTACTTTCATTATTCTCCTTGCTGTTTGTCATATTAGTATTGTGATTTTGATTATGATTTTTTATTCTGTTAATAGGCATAGGCCTCTATGTATTTTATTTAATTTTCACAATGAAGAAATGCTGCCAAATACTGCATATATATAATTTAAAGAGGAGAATACTAAATTTTAAAGCATGTAAAGAAATATGTACAATGTTACATAATAAGCAAGTAACAGAATCGGGATGCAAGTTTAAGCTTCTCTGGAGAAACTTGCTCTTATCTTACAGCAGCAAACTCAGCTTGTTAATTCACTTATAAAGAGTTTTAAATGTCATATATTCTTGTAATTGTAAAAGTTATATAGAGTTATTCAACTTTTTGTTATGCATACATTATAAATTTGTACATCATAATGTGTGCAAAACTTTATATATTATTTTAAATGCTTATCTGATCACTACAGCAGTTTATGAATCACATAAACATTGTGGAAAAGAATAAAATAGGAAATGAAAATCTCTCTGACTGCCTTCATCCATTTTACACACTTGCATTAAAAAATATGTATATTCTGCCTTAATCTAGCTCCTCTTACAGGCCTCATATCAATGGCTCAAGACAACAACATTAAGGGCTACTTTGATGACACCCTCTCTAAATCTAGTCCACCAGGTCTTTTTAGCTTCATTTCAAAATCTATCCACAATGTAATCAGACAGTCCAAGGCATCTTCTCATTCATGGATTTGCTAGTAGTCTAGGCCCCTCTTCAGTCTCTTCTCAAAAGAGCCAGCAGCCTGATTCTTTTGCAAGGCTGTGAGCTCCCATCCCTCTTCTGCCCAAGCCCTCTAGTACTTTTCATCTGGCCCTACGTTCAAATTAGGATTGAAACTGGATCTATTTTGCAACCTCCTCCATTACCTTTCTCGTTTTTCTTTCTACTACTCTCACCCTGTCCTTCCTTTTCTATAAAGCAACCCCCAATACAAGCCCTGGACACATTCTTGTGATGGTGAGGGCTTTGCACTCACAGATGGGTTGCCTTATGGACTTCTCCTGCATGTATCTGCATGACTACTCAGTCGCATCCTTCATGTCTTCTCAGGAAGGTGCGTTCTCAGAGAGGCCTTCCTTTGTCTCTAAAAACTTCACACATTCTCCACTTGGTCAGTCTTTTGCCTGCATATTTTTAATATTATTTTTTTAAAACATCTGCCCAACCTACTTATGTAGCTTATTTATTTCTGTCCAGGCTAAATATAAACTCCTAAGGACTGGCATATTCTTTGTCTATTTTGTTCAAGACTGAATCCTCACCTTCTAGAACAAGTGTTTGATAGATGGTAGATGCTTTGTAAATATTTGCTCTATGATCAAATTAATGAATAAATTAAGCCATACAGATTTTATTCTGACTTTATTGCAGTATTAACTCAAGAGCACATATACGGCTGGGTGCAGTGGCTCACACCTGCAATCCAAGCACTTTGGAAGGCTGAGGTGGACAGATTGCCTGAGCTCAGGAGTTTGAGACCAGCCTGGGCAACACAATGGAATACCATCTCTACTAAAATACAAAAAATTAGCTAGGCGTGGCGCTGTGCACCTGTAGTCCCAGCTACTCAGGAGGCTCAGGCAGGAGAATTCCTTGAACCCAGGAGGCGGAGGTTGCAGTGAGCCTAGATCACACCACTGCACATCAGCCTGGGCAACAGAGTGAGACTCTGTCTCTGGGGAAAAAAAAAATGATACAAAGAGAGGAGTGATAATAGATATATTTCCCAATTGAAGAAATAAATAAATAAAAGGAGAATCTCTAATTTGATAAGAATATTAATGAAGCTGTAAATTACTCCTTGTCCATGGGTTTCACATCTATGAATTCAAGCAACCCAATATTGAAAATGTTTGAACAAAAAAGACAGTAAAAAAATATAACAATAAAAAATACAAATAAAAAACAATAGAGTATATCAACTATTTACATTGTATTAGGGGTTGGAAGTAGCCTAGAGATGATGTAAAGTGTGGGGGGATATACACAGACTATATGTAAATGTTATGCTATTTTATATAAGGTACTTGAACATCCGAGGATTTTGATCTCTCTGAGGGTTCCTGGAATCCATCCCCCACAAATACTGAGCTACAATGCATGATTTAAATTTCTTAGCAGAAAAAAATCCATTACATTGATCTTTGTTTTTCTACTTTTGTTGCAGTAGAAGAAAAGTACTTTTGCTTAGTAATTCCTTCAGTGTGGTGTTGTAATAATGCCAGTGATTTAGCCATTGTTAGTAATTACCGGCAGGAAACTGCAGCAGTGATTTTAAGACATCTCAAATATGAAAATCACCATCATCTAGTGCTAGGTGTGGGTCACAGAGTGGGCAGTGCCCCAGAGGACAGCAGTGTCACGCAGCGGGCGGCGCAGGCCTGCACATCCACTTGCTTCCTAAGTTTGAGACCCACGGGAATCAGAAAGGACCTGCAATTTCTTTACACAATAACTTCCTCATTATTGCATTGTTATTCATGTCTCATTAAGATGACAGACATCTTCAAGTAATTTTCAAGATTACATGGACAGTAGAATTTTTTAAGTCTTTAAGTAACATATTTAAAAATAAAATAAAACATACCTAGGTACAGTATTCTTGTGAGATACCTTTTTTTAAAAAAAGATATTTATTTGAAGCAGATCTTCAACTGCTAGAATTCAGTACAATTTAGATATGTTTCATATCTGTTCAGCTATTTGTTCTTTCTCTAGAAATAAATCTAAATAAGAAAATATCGGGTTTTAATCTAGTTTTTAAAATGTTACATTATTGGTTGCTTTTAAAGCTTACTAGAAGCTCTTGAAATAGAATGAACTATAGTTCTCAATAATAAAAACAAAGAATTAAAACCACTGTACAGATTAGCTAATAGTTTTTGCCAAAGCTTGAGATGTTCTTTAAAGAATATTATGATACCTGTCTAAGACTGAGGACCTTTGAAACTATTTCATTCTATATTTTAGTGTTTAAATGTATTGAGAGGAATTGTACAAGTACTCAGCTACTAAGAAAAACAAAACTAAAATAAGACAGATTAGAAACAAAATGGTTAGGGAATTTTTTTCCAGAAACATTCAGCATTCTGCAAATTTGCCTATCTTAAGACAATAAATTAGTTATACTAAGTCTTATTTATAAGATTGTCAAAAACACATTGAAAATACTGATCAATCTTAAGTTCTTACAGTGTGATAATCACCAGCCTGATATTCTTTAGCCAGAATGCTGGAGCAAGTTGTCATACTTCAAAAATTTCTGAAAATGTATAGAGCTGTTAGAAGAAGAAGATTAGCATATTTTTAAGTAACTTGAATTTTCAGACTGTGACTAAAACCTGTGCCTGGTTTTAATGTTCCATCACATCCATGCTTCTTCTCTCTAGGAGGCGGGGCAGTCTCCTCTGTTCCAGGTCACATGTGTTGTGCTCATTCTCACCTCAAAGCTGTAATCCAGGCTTGTCTGTCTAGAGTGCGCTTTCCTTTCCCTTTCATATCTCCAAAATGTATCCAGCCTTTTACACACCTCTCAGGTCTTAGATTTTCTGTTTCCTGTAACCCACATTGATTTCTCACTTTCCAAATATCACTTATGTATCTGTTAGGAATTTTTTCTGTGGTAGGTAACTAAAAGATGACTGGGAAAAATTTCATTCTCTGTGAAATCCCAGAATCTTCACTGATTTCTTCCAAGTAAATCATATTTCTGTGGGGGTATGAAAGAAGGAATAGAACAGAGGTTTGAGAAGCAGTAATTTCTATCCCTAAAGGGATTTGAATTACTTTATCATGTACTGGATGCTATTGGAATAGTTTCTTCACCTGTAATAGGAACACATTCTCAACTGGACTCATCCTTCCATTGCATTTCCAGCAATGCTGAAGACAGAATCAGATCAAAACCTGTGTAGTATCAATAGATAAATACCCATACAAATATCATCATGCTCTTTGGGATCATACAGCAATAGAGAGCAAGAGAGCAAAGGGGAGGGGAGGTGGAAGGAGGGAGGGGAAGAGAGCACAATTAAAAGAGCACAGTGGTTTCAATTATTCAAAATATGGAAACTTTGTTGTGGGATCTTTATGTAGCCTCTTGAATTGGTGCTAATTACAGTCATGTCAATCACGTTTCCTGATTTATATCATCCTCTAATCACTTTGACTATCTATAGCTGTATTTGTTTCCTGAGGCTGCTGTAACAAATTACCACAACCTCTGTAGCTTAAAACGACACTCATGTAATTCACAGCTCTGCAGGCTGGAAGTCTGAAATCAAGGTGTAAGACAAACCATGCTCGCTCTGAGGGCTCTAGAGGAGAATTTTTCCTTGTCTCTTTCAGACTGTGTTGGCTGTGGGCATTCCTTGACTTCATTGACTTGTGGCCACTTCACTGCAATTTCTGCCTCACCTTCTCCACTTTTGTCTGTGTCTTTTCTCCTGTTTCTCAGAAGGACACTTGTTATTGGATTTAGGGCCCATCTGGGTAATCTAGGATGATCCCATCTCAAGATCCTTACCTTAGTTAATTTGTTTTGCTGTAAAGGAATACCTGAGGCTGGGTAATTTATAAAGAGGTTTATTTGGCTCACAGTTCTGCAGGATGTACAGGAAGCATAATGCTGACATCTGCATCTAGTAAGAGCCTCAGACTGCTTCCATTCATGGTGACAGGCAGAGAGGAGCAGGCATTACATGGTGAGAACGGAGGAGAGAGACAGGAGGAGGTGCTAGTCTCATTTCAACAACCAGTTATCCCAAGTACTAACAATGAGAGCTCACTCCCGCACACCAGTCCATTCATGAGGGATCTGCTTCCACATCCCAGACATCTTCCACCAGGCCTCACCTCAACTCTAGAAATCAATTTTAACATAAGACTTGGCATGGCCAAACCAACCGTATCTAAACCACCGATGTCCTTAAATTAAGTACATCTGTAATGAGATTTTTTTCAAGTAATGTAATATTCACAGGTTCCAGGGATTTGGACATGAATATATTTTGGTGGGGCGAGGGGCACCATCCAACCTACTATAATAGGGACAGCTGATGTACTAAATAAATGTACAATGAATTAGATTGGCCATGCCAAAAAAATTTTAAGTAAATAAACATATTATGAAATGAAATATTCATAAGGATAGTGGAATATTTATTTTTGCAGCTCTCATATTCGGCATTTCTGGATGGAAAAGTGGGTGGTTATACAATGTAAAGATGAAATCATAGTCTATTCAATGAAAAAGGATAGTTACCCATACATAAAGCCTATAGATATTTTCAAAGCCTCAGCCAATACAGTTCAGTAAGGATGGGGCTAACTTATGATTTCAGTGGAAACTCTGTGTTTTCTAAGAACTTTGTTATGGGTAAAAATTTAGGTAGCAACTATAACTTACATTACTTTAAACATATATATGCTTATAAGTATTTTTTTTTATTCTGGAGAGTGGAAAAACAGATAAGCAATATTTTAAGCATATTATAAGATCATTCCTTTTTATTTTAAAGAAACAAAAGTGATATTCACAAATTCATTCTTAAATATTTTAACATAGTTTTATAATTAGTTGATGTTATACAGTTTGTCCAACTTTAATTCTAGATTTATTTCTTTATAAAAGCAATAAAATGTACAAAGAGTGAGATTACAAAAAACTAAAACACATTTATTTTATCCAGTCAATTTAGTTAGGATAACACAGCTTCACAAAACATAAAATTAAACCTTACTTTATTTTTATTTCAGTATTATCAGTTATTAGCAAGTAAAATCAACTCATTATGGATTATCCATTTTGAATGAAAAACGAATATTTACTATAGTAAATTAAAAACAACTCTTTGTCCAAATTCATTTTAGCAATTTGGGAGCCAAAGTTTAATTTTGCAATCATGAATACTATTTAAATTTTTGTTTTAATGCTAATTTTGCTATCATGAATACTGTTTAAATTTTTGTTTTAATGCTAATTTTGCTATCATTAATACTATTTAAATTTTTGTTTTAATGCTAATTTAACCGATAAAACTTGTTGTTAAGTGAATAGATTTTTTAAACTTTGAAAATTTTCTTTAAAGAGGAGAGTGATAAAACATGAATTAGAATGTGCTTAGACACAAGTCTAAGCTCTTTCTAGATTCAGGTTACAAGAGCCAAGTGTCTCAGTGTGATACAGAAATGACCCCTGGGAAATCATCATGTTTAGTAACTTAATGGATAGAACAGAAAATACCGGTAGATTGCTGTGAAAAATGTGTCAAGAAAACATTTTTACAGATTTTTTTTTCATCTTATTTACCAGTAAACTGGATACTCAATAAATTCATGTATTTCTATTGCTCAGTGTTACAGCACTGCCAACTTTTCTACCCCATTATTGATGAAAGTTGAAAATAACCTTACTGTTCACCATCTGTCATGAACGAGTCAAGTTTTTCAAGTGAACACAGCTGACTTACATGATTTAATATATTTTGGCTATTGTACATTGTATGTTACTTCTGAGATAAAGATCCAGAGTCTTTCACAATGACACATCTGATGTCATTGTTTTTCTGGCTTCTTGTCACATGACTGTCCATCATTATTATTGTTGTTGTTGTTGTTGTTGTGATTTGAATGTTTCTAATTTATTTAATATATTTTGGGAGTATCTAAAATCCTTCATGAAAAAAGGTGTTACAAACCTTTGTAATGGTGTATATATATTTATATAGGTACAAACATATATATTTATATATATATATACCTAATTACAAAGTTACCATTTATTTTAGCCTGGCACAGTTGCTACCACCTGTAATTCCAGCACTTCTGGAGGCCTAGGTGGGAGGATCGCTTGGGCCCTGGATTTTGAGACTAGCTTGGGCTACAAGGTGAGGCCCTGTCTCTAAAAAAAAGTACAGAAATCAGCCGGGGCATAGTGGCGTGTGCCTGTAGTCTCAACTACTTGGGAGGCTGAAGCTGGAGGATGGTTGGAGCCTGGGAGGTCAAAGCTGTGGTGAGCTGTGATTGCATCACTGCACTCCAGCCCGTGTAACAGATCAAGACTGTCTCTCAAAAAGAAAAAAAAGTTACTATTTTAGTTATCAAGGCTGCTGGAAACATAATATTTAAAAATTATACAAAAGCAACATTTCATTTTTAGGTCATGCAGCCTTCTTTTTTTAGTATTGGTCTTGGACCAATTAACTTATGCTTGTAAATGGGCATAGTAGAAAATTTGGGGATTACTAATATGTTACTTCAAAGTGGAGCAGAAGACTCTGAAGGATACTGACGTTGCAGTCATAAGGAGCCTTCTGAATATCTGAATTAATTGGAACTGAAGCAAAGAAGAGGAGACAGGTTGAATGTATACCTAGATATGGAAAATAATTGGTTAACGACTAAGAATTTGATAGACATGAAAACTTTAAAATATAATTTTTAAAAAAATGAAATAATTTTTAACTAAATAAAGAATAGGCTGAATATCAATGACATGGAACTATATTATAAAAATATGTTAATCATCTTGATGACAGAAATTCAGTTTTATTTTTATTCTACATCTGATGACAATAAAGAAAAAGTAAATAATATCCATATTAATTATAATCAGAGTAGAGAATGTTCAAAATATTTTAATTTTAAAATTGGCTCTGTCCTATATTGTTAGTTTTGAGGGATATACAGTGGACATTATTTCCTGAAGAATATAAAAGTAAATTTGACTAACATGTAAATGCATAGTTTTTGCTTGTAAACCAATAACAACTTTCTAATAAAGAATTTGAAATAATTTTTATTATATTAGTTAAGTTTATCCACTAAATGACCAATAAATGCTGTAAACATTCTTCACTTAGGAGAAGTTGTGTTTGAAGCTTTGCTTTCACTGGCTTTTTAAGGATAAAAGTAATACAAGTACAAAAGAACAAGAGTGGAGATCCCTATGGGACAAACAGGTAGCTCAAAAGCTCTTTTCTGATAATAGAGTCAGTAACTGCAAGAATCGTTGATCACTTCTAAGGATTGGCAACAGCATATAGCATTCCAAATAAGAATGTTTCTACAGATGTGATATGCACCTTCCTTACTTAAAATGTTGTCTCTCTTCTGAGGTAGTTAATAGGAAAAGTGTAAATATTTTCTCTTAAGTAATGTAAAAGGAGTAGTAATTTTTCCTTAGAGAAATGGTGACATTTTCTAAAAGTAGAGTATTGTCTTATTGTGAGTCTAGAAACGAGGTGAGCCCTTGACCCAAAGTTCTTAACTGCCACTTGTGTGAGTACAATGCTTCCATTATATTATAGGTTTTATAATAGTCACTCACCTATGTGACCTTTCAGTTAAATTATTGGAGTGCATTCTAATTCGGGATTTCCCTGAAGATCACTTGAAAATTCATCCTATTCAGAGGTTCCCACGCATCTTATTAAACACTGTGACCCACCAGGAGCATGTGCTACTGGCACATCATCAGCCCTGAGATTCAGATTCCTTTTGAGAGCAAGGTGTGGAATTAATTTACCTGTATGACTTAGTCCTCTTAAGGGGTTCACTCAACATCTGTTGGGTCATCTTTGCTAGAGATTTTTTTTATCTGAAGAAATTTTAAAAGTATTCCTAATGATACTTAATTCTTTGAATTTTAATTTAGGCAAACATGAGGTGTACTGCTCATAAAATGCCTCATCTTTGAGATGTGTTCAGTTTAACAGCCTGAAGAATATTAATATATTAAAAACAAAGTAATTTTCAGCTTTCACCTCTCAGAATTTATCCATTTAGAAGCAAAGTTCAGTAGTTTGAGGTGATGAATCTAGTTCGTTTTCTCTGGAGCATTCAACATGTACAACAATCTATTACTTCTTGATATTTTCCCCATTGGCCTCAGTGGCAACTGTTCTCTGTCACTTGGCTGTAAAAATGTCTGTTCCTATTTAGTGTTCTGTTTCTTTTACCTGCCCCTTGACTATAGTCTTTTCTGTCTCCTTGTCTATTTCGTCTATAATATCTCTCAGGCTTTATTTGTTCCTTTATGGATAGTACCCCCAAATCTGGGTAGCTTAATCTCTTAGAGTGCCTCATTTCTTCCAGGGAAATGGTAAAATTATCATCATTACAAGAGATATTACACATAAAAGACTTGGAAGAATTACCAGTTCATAGTACAGGTGAGACTGCTTTCTCTTCTCTCTCTCTATATATATCCCTGACATCTCTCTTGAATTTCAAACTTTCATGTTCAGCCATCAGCGAGATACATCTAATGGCCTCAGTGCAAAAATAAATATTCTTGACTCATTCCCTCTGCTCTCAAGTATTCCTTCTCTAAGTAGATGGCATTACAATGTATCTGTCAGGTGTAAAACATCCAAATAACCTTTACTTCTACTCTTTTCTTGAACATTACCTTCTATACCCATTTGGTTCTTGTCTGCAGTATTAGCAGGTCCACTCCCTGCTATGTACTCCTGACTGATATTCTATAGTACTAAAATTCTGTGTTTGCACAAACTTTGCTTAGTTCTTTATAGTTTAAAAAGATGTTATGAACTGAATACATCAAACTCCTATTAACCTTTTCTTGCCGAGTTGGTCAAGATGAACTTGTTTATGGCTCAGGAGCAAGCTACATTCAGAAGTTCTTAGAGCATATACCCAGTGTGAGTCGGCAGGGGCTCTCTGCTTATTGTAGATACCCAGGGACTCAGGTGGACAAGACTATATCTCAGAAGTTGCTCCCACAGTCACCAAAGCAGTGAGAAGAAAACATGGTAAATTATGAATTGGCTCTTAAAATGTATGTAAGAAATGACACACATTACTTCTTGCATTACTGGCCAAAGAAAATCACATAGACACTTATAACTTGAAAAGGGTTGGAGAAGGGCAGTCCTACCATGTGTATTTAAGAACTGGAATATTTGTGAGATCTTAATGACTATAATCTGTTGATTACAAAGGCTAGCACACTGTTTTTCTTTCCTATGTTGACTTTCCCTTTCCTAAAACTCTTTACAACACCATTATTTATCTTAATCCTATTTTTAAAATCTATGTGCTTCTTCTAATGCCTATTATTGTCTACATATCATGTTACTTAATCATAGCATGGATTGTACTCTCTCTTTTTACACTGAATGGAATTTCATGTACATTTTAGCATGTAACTAATTATTTCATTTTTAAAAATATAATCGGCAATATACTATTCTATTTTAGTTATGTTGTAGATGGCTTAACCATTCTTTAACTTCTGGGCATTTGGATCATTTCAAGTTTTTTACTCTTAGTGTATACAACATTTATAGAAAGGACTATACAGAGTTGCGCTAATTCAAGAGATTAAACTGGCAAATCACCCTTTCAAAAACAAAAGCTCTTACCCGATATAAAGTTTACTAATAATTTCTAGAAGCACAGACAAGGCAGTTTAGGAAGTTTAGGGACATTCAGGACAACTGCCCAGTCCTTCTTTGCATTAGACACAATGGTTTCTGACTCAGAAAACCAGATGAAGTCTCTTAAATATGGTACATGAATTACCAACCTTTAAGGGAGTGTTGAGGTATTAAACTATCTTCATATAGCTGTGTAGCTTATATAACATTTTCCATGGAGCTTATATAGCAAATTCATAGACTGTAAATAGATTTATTTACCAGAAACAGTCCTAAACTAGAGATATCCTACTGCAAACATTCATAGATAAGGATTCTCCTCCTAACATCTATTTGGTAGCAGGCTTAGCTGTCAGCATGTTTACAAGGATTTGATACCCCTACCTTTCTTTCTCTTCCTTGGATCATACCCCTGGTAACTGAAAAGAAGTGGATTATAAGCCAGTTGTTTCACTACTTTTACCAAAAGACTCAAATGATATATATTTGTGAATTAGTATTTATGTTCACAATTATTTATTTGAGGTTTAAGATACGAGAAATTAAATTGTATCATTTTTTAAAAGGCCTGTTAAAATATTATAAAACATCTGACTTTACCGTGCTCTATGCCTGAGTGACCTTAGCTTATTTACATGACTATGACAATAAGTATGCTTATCCATATGGAATTGCTTGATAAATAATTGTCTTAGGCTTTCCTGTGAGGATAAACTTCAGTGTAAGTCATATGGACTTGAAGATTTGTCACTCTGTCTTTCTCCAGAAAGACATTTCTTCTAGTTTCTTTCTCATTATGCCAGTGCTTTCCAAAGAAACTCTTTACTTACTATCGATGTCCATGCAGTAGTCATGTCTGTGTTTTACTAACATTGGCCAAATTTGGAATTAATATAAATTCTGTCTCTTTAAACATGAGTTTCAGTTTATTAGAATAATTATATGACTAATTAGTTTTGTTAAGAAAAATGTAATATATCACAAACCTATGTAACAATTTTAATAATTTGGATGTGTTATATAAAATAGTGCTCCCCTGGCTAAATTTGAAACCTCATCAAATATAATCACTTAAGATAGGTAATAATTTAAGAAGAAATGGTAATTATTTTTTTGGTATGTTTTGATTCTTGTTTCAAAACTTATGGTGTTACTTTAGGTCTGGGGATGAAGCATGTAGTGTTTTCTTCAGTTAATAATTAATTTTTTTATGTTATTTGGTTTATTGAAACCAATATGCTTTATTGCTTAAACTGTTTACATATAGTCATGATTGATCCTTAAGAAAAACTCATTAGATAGATTAATAAATTAATACTCTGCTTTTTAAAGATTTTACAGAGGTCTCTTTAAATTCATATATAAGTCATACAATATCTACAACTCATATCCTAAATAAATTCACTTAAGAAAATAAATCCCAGAACGTAGTTCTGATTGCAGTCACCTGGGTTTCACTAATCCTTCTTCTGAGGGACTTGTACCAATACATTAGAACTTTTAAAAAACTCATAGATACGGGAAGGGCTTCTTTTCCTCAGTGATTAGATACTATTTGCTTTGGTTGCTCTCAGTTTGGCTATAAGCCCTTGCTAACTTTGCAGTTGGTTACAAAAAATATTTCCAAGGCTTCTGCTTTCCTCCATATGCTGCTGCTAATGGAGCTTTAAACTCAACAGAGTTGTGATAGTTTGACGGCCCACCACTAAAGTCCCTTCAATCCCATGACATGAAAGTTTTGTGTTGCAAAAATGTTTACGGGAGATTTGAGACTACTTGGAAGAAATAAAAGTGACACAACAAATAAAAACAAGCTTGATCCTTAATATGACTGTTTTTTTTTAAATCCAGGGTAAAGGAAGCGGAAAGTTAAACCCTTCACATTATTTTCTCTTTATTGGTGTGCTCCATCCAAGCCTTGTGCCTCTATCCCAGTCTCCATGTTTCTCTTGCTTGCTTAGAAATCTGCACCTTAAGTCAATCTCCCATTACAGATTTCCTGCTTTTAGATAATAGTGAAATCTACCTCAGTATAAGAGATGAAGTTCATTACAAAGTATTGTCAGGTAGAACCATCACCCAGAAGGTGTTCACTTTGGGTTAGATCACTTTGCTGGTGTTTAAACCTTCAAGGTATGCAAAATGGTATAAACGTTTTCCATCCTCCTTCCATAAGTAGTTAGTAAAGAAGAAGACAGTTATTTGTCACTGTAAAGGAAAATAGGAACAAAAGCAGAAACAAATGACAGTCAACAAACTAAGATGAAATTAGGGTAAAGTCTTGGTATGAAAGGTTTGCCCAGTCCTAGCACAGGCCCTTCTAATAAAGATGAACCAGGCTTTGACTGTACATTTCTTTCTTAAGGGCTATTACTGTTTTCAAAATATAAAAGATCCTAAGAAACTAGAAAATTTCATTACCTACCCACTAGAACAAAGACACCTTCAGAAGCAAAATCAGTTAAAGTTGCAATTTGTTCTTTACACAGAGGTCTTAATCTCCTATCAAGCAAGCTAGGAATTGATTATTCTGGAAATCTTATAACCCAGGCAATCTCGTTCCATCTTAGAAACCTTAATATCTTCGGTGACCAATAAAACTGGAAGAGTTTTGGATCTTCTTCACTAGTTCACATTCTCATACAGCTTTACTTGTTCTGGTCAGATCCAAATGTCTGCTGCTTACATTTTTTATGACATATAAGACCCCATTTTATAGTATACAAATTCCATGACATGCGGCATATATTCTTATGAATCTTCCTTTTCTTAACACGGTGTTTTCAAAACTATGGTGCTAATTGTTGGTTGTCATTGAACAACTTTAGGTGGTAGACAAACAAGGCATCAATAACCTTGGATGACATAGTGAGAATTTGACTTCATTGCTAATTCTTCTTTACTCACTCTGATCATGTCAAGAACAATAGCTCAGTATGTTAATCCTTAAGACTTTTTAAACTTGTTATAAATATATACACAAAATATTTAATGTATATAGGCATATATGTGACTTCATTACAGCACTACTTTTTTTTTCAGATCCAGATTTAATTAAGTTTCTTAAAATACATCTGTTCTTGGATATCAGACTTCCAAATCCTTCTCTTTCAGTACCTTAAAGGCTGATTTCTCTTCCACTACTAGCCAAGACCAAGAATTCTATCATAAAAAGCACTCTCTTGCATAAATTTGCATTTTTTTGCCTTGAGCCACATATAACTAGAAAATATCTAACCTCACATTAATGGTATCATCCTCTTTCTCTGCTAATCATAGCAGAAGAAATGCCACACTATGCAGAGATTGATACCATTAGAGTTTCCTAGTCTTCAATGCTGTCTAAATATTAACACTACGTACAAATTCTCTGATTGCCTACTCAGATGTTGTGCCCCATTGTTGTATTTAAAATATTTCTACTTCCTTTCCTATTACACTACCTCCTACTATCCTTTCCACTGTTGAGGTGGGCTTATACTATTTAGAGGAAATAAAATCTATCCCCACTAATTTCATCAAGTAGCTAATCCTACACTTCTAGATTATATGTATTTGATCAGCTATTTCTCACTTAAATGACCTTTCCTTATCCACATGATGAAGTGTAACTCCTTAATCTGCCTAGCAAGGCTTGTCATAATCAGGCTTTGCAAATCTTTCCGGCTTTTTCACCTGCCACTTCCCCTATTTCACTTGCATGGTGCAGTTATATTGTATTTCTTTCAGTTCTACAAATTTAGCTACACTTTACTTAACTTTGAGTCTTCATAGGTGTGATTAACCTCCTCTGTCTGAAAAGCTCTAACTCACCTTCCTTAACAGCCAACTTCTATTTGTCCTGTAGAACTCAACTTTCGATGCCAATTACTCTAGGATGTCATACCCAAGTTTCCAGTATTGGATTAGGCATTCCACAGATGTCCTCCCAGAACTCTCTGTATTCACTGTACATTGACACTGATTTTATAATATTGAAGTTGCCTATTGATTTGTCTGTAATCTCCCTTGGTACATAGGATTCTTGAGGTCATTGACTTATGTTGATATTGCTTATTATACTCAGTGCCTGGCACACAGCATGTGCTTAATGGTGTGCTAATGTTCAAATGACGTTATAAGACCAAGCTGTCTAACGGAATAAGTGGGACCTATTGCTCATGGGAAACAAAACAATTCTTGGTCTCAAATTAGAGATACTGAACCTTTGGTCCCTGTTAACATAATTCCTTACTTCCTTGTGTAGGATCCAAACTAAGCTTCCCTGTATCATTCCAATCGCAGTATAAGTGCATCCAGAGCAAGCACTTAATTCCTCAGTAAAAAACACATGGTATTTTTTCTAGTCTTTTTTGTAGGTCAATGGTGTAAGACCCAAACACTGTGCTATGAAATCATTTATTTATGTGTCAAAATGATCCTGTGTACATGGCAAACTGCTGATCTGGAATAATGGAGGACTCATTTCCAATTTTGATCAATATTGAATAAGTTTAAAGTTTTATTCCTAGCAGAGATATATTTAATTAACAAAGATGTATTGAATGCATCATTACCAGGCACTTGGGATATATCAATGAACAAAACAAAGTTCTATGTCCTCACATTGATTACACTGTAACAAGGGAGAGAGACAATAAGCAACAAACAACACAGGAGAGAAACACAGCAAACAACAACACCCAACACAAAACATGACAAATAAACTACATGTATGTTAGAAGGCAGTAAAGCCATTGAGAAAACAAGATCATAATAAAAGAGAAATAGAAATACTGGGATTGGACTACAGTTTCTAATTTTAAGTAGGACATTTCTGAGTAACCATTGTTGAGAAAATGATTTTGAGCAAAAATTTAATAGAGGTGAGAGTTAGAGGAAGAGCATCTCGTTTCTAATGTAGAAGCCTGATTGCCATGTTCATCACAGCAACATAATTTGGGCTGTATAGATCCAAATTATTTCTAATATTTTTTGCAAAGTAGTATCAATAAATCATGTATTGCGTATTGTGTTTCCTGAGTTTATGGCCATACAGCATTTTGAAGGTAGAGGCTACAACATTTCTTAATGAGTTAGATGGAGGGTGAATATGTATGGACCCTCATGCTGCAAGGGGGAGCATAGGCACAGGTGGGAATGTCATGCTCCTATAAAAATTGAAAGGTCTGACAAGCACAGGTGTCTGAATCAAAGATTGCACTTTTTAGCCCAGAGGTGGGCTTAGGCAGCTCCTGTGAGAAGAGCTAAGTTTTTCCTTGAAATTTCTCAGGTTCACCTCAAGCATATACATCAAAGAGCATTTGGAACTTTCCCATTCTATGACATAAAGGTTATTCAAAATTATTTTATCTAGAAAAATATTATGTCAAGTATAATAGAATTCCTATTATGGTCATGGGGGCAAGCCTCAGTATTCATCCAGAAGATACTTAATCTTGAACAATATGGTTATCCTTCTAAGCCCAAATTACAGTCATTCTTTGCTGCCTGCCAATCTATTAGAATTCAGCACATCTGTAGAATGTCTTGTACAACCAGGCAAGGATATTGTTTAGCCACTTCTTCGGAAATTACCAAGTGTATACATTGATAACTGACTTTTTTTAAGACTAAATAGACTATTCTAAATCCCTTTACTTCATTGTTTGTGACCTACTTCAATTAGGTCACTAAAAACAAATCACATTAAAAACTTTACTGTTCAAGTAGAAGACAAAACATTCAAAGACTTCTAGTAAGTTATTTGTTAATCTGAAAATCTTTTACACTTAATAACACTGATCTTAAAGAGTAATAGTTTAGACCTACTATATTTAAGTAACATAATAACGTCTCTAATTAATATTTTTAATAATTTCTCTAATTAATTATTTAAGATATTTATTGACAAAAGGCTTCTCTACTGCATATTATTTCTCTGTACTTTGATGGCCTTTCATATAATAGAAATTGTATTTATAATAAGAAAAAATAGTGGAAAGAAATAACTGAAGGCATTTTGTACTGAAGATGTAAACCTCAGCTTTTTTGTTCATCCAGATGGTGACATTGTGATCATTTTAATCAGCATATTTTACTTGTATTATGAAAACACTATAAATATTAAATCACAGTGTAGTCAAACCTGGATCACTACCACTTCTTTTAATGACTCTGTGACCCTATTCTGTGTAGTATTAAATACAGTGTCAGTGTCCAAAGACAGTGATATTAAAGTGTAATTTTTCTCATTTCCATCAAACTGAGGAAATCTAAAATGTCTAATAACTTTCATGAAGGAAGCCTTACCATTTTATGAGCTACAGTCAATCTTTAACAAAATTTCCCACAAAATTGTCAGTAGGCATGATTCCTTTTATAGGAAATACAGTAAAATTGCCCATCTATATTCATGTGATTAATGTAACATGGAATTTACAAATTTAAATACATAATGCTAGAAAAGTAGGAAGTAAAGATTTTTATAGTAATACAAATCTGTGCTGCATACATTTAATATATTCATGGTTTAGAAAATGAATTGTGTTCAATAGCTCGACATTTTTAATTGGGTTTGCAATGATAATAAATTGTTATATATATTTTTTGAGTGGATTTCCAGACTTCTCAAATACTTGACTCTACATTTTCATGTCTACTAGGAAGCATGCAGAGAAGATTTTTACACAAGGAGTAATGTTATTTCTAAATGGATTTTTGGTTTTTTTCTTCCACACATAGCTTATCCCTGTGGGCAAACCTTTGTAGAGATTTTTTCATCGTAAGAGTAAGCAGTTTAAACTGGCTTCCTCAAGTCAAATTACTCTTACAGGAATCAGTTTTAGATGTATAGCCAAGCAGAAGGACTTCTAAGGACAGCAAAAATGGGAGCACAACATTGATAGCACCACCAGCAAGACAGAGCATGAAAATCAAAGCAAGATGACCAAAAAGACTCGAGGTAAATCTGAAAGCACATATAATTTCTCAGTGTATTCTTTTACTGTCTTTATTTCATTTTGGCCAAATATCACTCGTTTCATTCTCCATGTTTTTACTTTTACTTCTCTTGGCAAATAGAGAATAAACTTCTTTTGGGGACAATAAGTATTGGCAGTTTCTCCAACTCGACTTCTTACTTTTTTAAAAAAATATGAAACTGGTTCCCTATATAAGCAAAAGGATCAACCAGAATGTTCTTTTGGTATAAAATAATGCCACTTAAAGGAGAATATTTCCTCCTAAAATTTTTTTTTCCTAAAACACTTTGCCAGTATGTTCAGTTCATGAAGTTCTAAACATTTGCATTCAGCAAGTATTTGTTGGGTTCTGCAAGAAATCAGAGAAGAGTTATATAAGAAATACAAAAAAGAAATTCCACATTTCCAGGGGTATAACATCTATTCCAAATGATGAGATGTGTATATGTTAAGTTGTTCCTTAATACCACAAAGGAATAAAGTGCCAGAAGGATACCACATTCCTGCGAACGTTTCTCCTGCCTCTCCAGATGTTGCCTTTCCTAGACCACATCTACCTGTTAAATTGAGTCTTCTTCCTGGATTCTTTGTTCTTTTCCTTATATTGCCTCTAAACTTTCAGTAGGCAACTACATCTTTACCCACTAATTGCCACCTATATCCAGGAACACTAATATTTATATCTTCAGCCCACACTCTCCTCTGCCTACTTCTTATCTCTTCTTGAATAATATATCCATAAAGCTTACTCATGATCTTCTCTTTCAATCTAGACTCTCTTCCAGTATTGCTGTTTCAGTGAATGGCACCAACATTCATCTACTGACACATGAAATCTAGAAACAGAATAGTCATCTTCAACCCTTCTCTATCCAATCTGTCTGCTTCCAACCATACCTACCAGCCCATCACTCTAATCCAGACCTCTTATCACACTTTGCCTTGACAAGTACGATGACTCTTCACTGCTCTATTTTCATCTACAACTATCCTTTTGATGTATTCTCCATATAGCAAACAAATTATTTTTAAAATAGAAATTCAGTCTAAATATGTCAATGCATCCATAAAGCCATTTATTTTCTTAAATACATGGCCTTTGAAGGCTGCCCAGTTTGGTCCCTGTTTCTTTATCTTTGCTGTGTCTGTTCTAGCTACATTAGTCTTACCGCAGGGCCTTATTCTTGCCCTGCTTCTCTTTCCACATACCTACAAATGAAATCCTCATCTCTTTTTTACCTTAGTTCTCACTTGGTTTTCAGCTTCTAGTCTATGCTTCACTTCTTCAGGAAACCTCTTATTAATAGGTTACTGGAGCACAGAAGACTTTTCCTTCATGACATTTACATTTCCTCATGTGATTATTTGATTATTACATTTCTTTACAATTTCATTTCTTTATGTGATTATTTGATTGGAATCAGTCCTCTCATTTACTGAAGTTTCACAAGATTAGAAAGTGCACCTGTTTTGTTCACTTTTGTAACTCTAGTACTTAGCAGTGTGGAACACAATAGAAGCTCTAAATACAAACTGAATAACTGTATCAACAGGTAAACAAATGAACCAATGGATGAAAATAGCATGTTAACAGAGTAATAGAAAAATTTGTGAAAGGAATAAAAATAAGCAATAGAGGAGAGTTGATATGAAATTTTGGGCAGCCTAGGAAGGAAAATGGGATTAGAAAAAGAGAAGATGAAGAAAGGCATTTGGCATTTCCAGCTGCAGAGTCACTTGAGCAAAATTCTAGGAATACAAATGATCTTTAGGTGGTAGATTGGTAAATTAACCAAGGGAAGCATATAGGTTCATTATTGTGAGCAGTGTAGGTAACATTGAGGACATAAGATTAGTCCAAATTTATGGACTTTGGAATACCAGGCTATAGGAGCTAACAGAAGCTTTTAGATTAGGTTTGCATGACGTATAGCATGGAGGATGTATAAGAGAGGGAGATCAGTTAGGGCACTATCCCAGTAATATCATTTATTGGTTGCATCATTAAGCATCCATTCAAGGAGTAAAAAATCTTACAATTTTGTAATTATTAAGTGTTTATGAAGGAAAAGCTGCTTTCTCAGAATAAAATCCTTCAATTTATCTTTTTTAAAACAACAGCACAAAAAGTATTTTGACTAATTAGTAACTACTTGCTGTTGTTCTGGGAAACTATTTGGAAAAACTTGATGTTAATGGCTACAATTCTAAGTGCCTTTAATTTGGGTTAGTGTGATAAAGCCCCTCACATATTTTCTTAATTTTAAAAATCTTTTTTTAGTTTGCCCATACAAATTGATATATGAGTAATGGGACAGTAGAAACTTCAGTGTATTTCCTTAGCTCCTTTGTAGCACATTCATCTTTTGTGATTTGACATGGATTCAGTATGATCAAAAGTAAAAATAAAAACAAAATTAACTGTTGCTGTTTTGCATCAATTTCGCTATTCCTCTCTTTCTTTCTTTTTTTTTTTTTAATTACCAGTTTGCTTTGGTGACCTTTTCTGTGTTTGGGCAAGCATCCCTTAAGCTTTCATCTTGTGATTAAGAAGCAGGCATTATGTGCTCTGTTTGACATGGTCGTTACTTAATGCTCACTTAATGGAGTTCTACAAGACCAAATTATCACAGTGGGTGAAGGAACAGATGGCCAGCTGGCCAGAATCCATGCCTGCTTTGTTTTATGCCTCCTCAAATCTGCCACAAGGAAACCGCATGTGAGACCTGAGAAGGCAATCTAAACAGTAACTCGCCTGTCCAACTGTGCTTCCAACGTCTTCAGCTGTGAAGTCTAGGTGGGTGCCATTCCCATGAGTGCAGCAGGAATATCTCCTGTAGGAACCTCTCTGTTTCATCATTAAGATGGCAGTCATGGAGGACAGATGCCAAAAGTAAAAATAGAAATCCTTTCCTCTACCTCCTGCCACTGCCTTCAAGATTAAAGTCACTGTGCTATATTTTAAGCGAAAGAACTGTAGCTTTGTGGAAATAGTGAACTCATTTTTAACACACTTTTTTTATAATTATAAGATTACCTACAATCTGAAATGTTTCAGATTGCTACAACATTCAACAAAGAAAATTAGGCTTGGCCACAGGCTTAACATTGAGTTCTTGAAACCCGCTCGTGTAAATGAAAAAGGGCTACAGATATTTATATCTAATCTCTAAATTCCAGGGTTTTGTTATAGAATATGATTTACAGTTTGGGTTATATGCTAACATTCCTAAAATTAGTAATAATTTTAAGTCAATCATCACACATTTATGAAGCAATATCAAAGGATTTAGCTCTTCATTAGGGATTATGAAGGTACAAAATTATAAGCAGTGGGGATTCCTATGTAAAACTAATTTAGAATTGAGTAAGGGAAACAAAGGAGAACCATGGAATAATTAGAAGATGAAGCAATGATAAGTGAGATGCTAATCATCAAGTATAGGCAGCAAGTTGAGTAGGAGCCTGATGAAGGTGAAGGGCTGTCAGAGAAAGACTGATGAAGAACATGCAGTTTTTCTAGTTACTTAGAGACACTGTGAAATAGTGAGATTGCTGGATGCTCCTGAAACTTGAACTCAGATATTTCTTATATATGTATATATTTTTATCTGCTTTTTCTTTAACTTATGCCCTGTCTCATTAATCTATAGAAAATGAAACAAACTGTGGTAGCTAATGGCAAACCTGAGTGATATGTTAGCACTTTGCACTGCAAGCTGATGTGTGTTCTCAGACTTTAATTGTATTGTGCAATGAATGGCTTGTGACTTCTGATAGATATACTTCTTTAAAAAAGTGATTTGCAGGATTTAGTTTGGAAATAGCTCCCTGACCTAAAAAGACAGACATGTCTTTTTTTGTTGTTTGTTTTTTAATCATATTTGGGCTCTGGGGTACATGTGCACATCCTGCATCTTGCAGGATTGCTGCATAGGTACATACATGCCATGGTGATTTGCTGTCTCCATTCCCATCCCCCAGCCCCCTGCCCAGTCGCCTACATCAGTCATTTCTCCTGATGTTATCCCTCCTCATCCTCCCTGCCCTCCACAGCTGTCCCCTCTCCCCTACCCTCCCCCGAAACTTAGCGCTGTGAGTGATGTTCCCTTCCCTGTGCCCAGGTGTTCTCATTGTTCATCACTGGCCTCTGAGTGAAAACATGTGGTGTTTGGTTTTCTGTTCTTGTGTCAGTTTGCTGAGAATGATGGTTTCTAGGTTCATCCATGTCTCTACAAAGGACACGGACTCATCATTTTTTATGGCTGCATAGTATTCCATGGTGTATATGTGCCACATTTTTTTTGTCCAGTCTATCATCGATGGGCATTTGGGTTGGTTCCAGGTCTTTGCTATTGTAAACAGTGCCACAATGAACATATGTGTGCATGTGTCTTTATGATAGAATGATTTATAATTCTTTGGGTGTATACCCAGTAATGACATTGCTGGGTCAAATGGTATTTCTATTTCTAGATCCTTGAGGAATTGCCACACTGTCTTCCATAATCGTTGAACGAATTTGCACTCCCACCAACAGTGTAAAACTATTTCTTTTTCTCCACATCCTCTCTAGCATCTGTTGTCTCCAGATTTTTTAATGATCGCCATTCTAACCGGCATGAGATGGTATCTCAATGTGGTTTTGATATGCATTTCTCCAATGATGATTAGCATTTATTCATATATTTCTTGGTCGCATATTTGTCTTCTTTTGAAAAGTGTCTGTGCATATCCTTTGCCCACTTTTGGATGGGTTTGTTTTTTTCTTATAAATATGCTTTAGTTCTTTGTAGATTCTGGATATCAGCCCTTTGTCTAATGGGTAGATTGCAAAAATTTTTTCCCATTCTGTTGGTTGCCAGTGTACTCTAATGATTGTTTCTTTTGCTGTGCAGAAGCTCTTAACTTTAATTAGGTAATATTTGTCTATTTTGGCTTTTGTTGCCATTGCTTTTGGTGTTTTAGTCATGAAGTCCTTGCCTGTGCCTATGTCATTAATAGTTTTGCCTAGATTTTCTTCTAGGGTTTTTATGATGTTAGTTCCTATGTTTAAATCTTTAATCCATCTGGAGTTAATTTTTATATGAGGTGTAAGGAAGAGGTCCAGTTTCTGCTTCCTGCATGTGGCTAGCCAGTTTTCCCAACGCCATTTATTAAACAGGGAATCCTTTCCCCATTGCTTGTTTTTGTCTGATTTGTCAAAGATCAGATGGTTGTAGATGTGTGATGTTGCTTCCGAGGCCTCTGTTTTGTTCCTTTGGTCTGTATCTCTGTTTTGGTACCAGTTCCATGCTGTTTTGATTACTGTAGCCTTGTAGTATAGTTTGAAGTCCGGTAGTGTGATGCCTCCCATTTTGTTCTTTTTGCTTAATATTGTCTTGGCTATATTGGCTCTCTTTTGATTCCATATGAGGTTTAAAGTGTTTTTTTCCAGTTCTGTGAAAAAGGTCTATGAGAGCTTGATGGGAGTAGCATTAAACCTATAGATTCCTTTGGGCAGTATGGCCATTTTCACAATATTGATTCTTCCTAACCATGAGCATGAAATGTTTTTCCATCTGTTTCTGTCCTTTCTTATTTCCTTGAGCAGTGGTTTGTAGTTCTCCTTGAAGAGATCTTTTACCTCTTTTGTTAGTTTTATTCCTAGGTATTTTATTCTCTTTGTAGCAATTGTAAATGAGAGTTTGCTCATGTTTGGCTCTCTGTTTGTCTGTTATTGGTGTATAGGAATGCTTGTGATTTCTGCACATTGATTTTCTATCCTGAGACTTTGCCAAAGTTGCTTATCAGCTTAAGGAGGTTCTGGGCTGAGACTATGGGGTCTTCTAAATATATGATCATGTCATCTGCAAGTAGGGACATATAACTTCTTCTTCTCCTGATTGAATGCCCTTTATTTCTTTTTATTGCCTAATTGCTCTGGCTAGAACTTCCAAAACTATATTGAATAGGAGTGGTGAGAGAGGGCATCCTTGTCTAGCGCCCATTTTTAAAGGGAATGCTTCTAATTTTTGCCCAATCAGTATGATACTGGCTGTGGGTCTGTCGTAAATAGCTTTTATTGTTTTGAGATATGTTCCATGGATACCTAGTTTATTGAGAGTTTTTAGCATAAAGGGCTGTTGAATTTTGTCTCTGCATCTATTGAGATAATCATGTGGTTTTATTCTTTGGTTCTGTTTATGTGGTGAATTACATTTATAGATTTGCATATGTTGAACCAGCCTTGCATCCCCAGGATGAAGCCTACTTGATTGTGATGGATAAGCTTTTTGATGTGCTGTTGGATTTGGCTTACCAGTATTTTATTGAAGACTTTTGCATCAATGTTCATCATGGATATTGGCCCGTAGTTTTCTTTTATAGTTGTGTCTCTGGCAGATTTTGGTATCGGGATGATGTTGGTCTCATAGAAAGAGTTAGGGAGGATTCCCTCTTTTTGTATTGTTTGGAATAGTTTCAGAATGATTAGTACCAGCTCCTCTTTGTATGTCTGGTAGAATTCAGCTCTGAACCTATCTGGACCTGGACTTTTTTTGGTTGGTAGGCTGTTAGTTGCTGCCTCGACTTCAGACCTTATTATTGCTCTATTCAGGGTTTCAACTTCTTCTTGGCTTAGTCTTGGGAGGGTGCAAGTGTCCAGGAATTTATCCATTTCTTCCAGATTTACTGGTTTATGTGCATAGAGTTGTTTGTTGTAAGATCTGATGGTAGTTTGTATTTCTGAGGAATCGGTGGTGATCTCCCCTTTATCAATTTTATTGCATCTATTTGATTCTTCTCTCTTTTCTTTTTTATTAGGCTAGCTAGTGGTCTATTTTGTTGATCTTCTCAAAAAACCAGTTCCTGGATTTATTGATTTTTTGAAAGGTTTTTTTGTGTCTCTAGCTCCTTCAGTTCTGCTCTGATCTTAGTTATTTCTTGACAAGACAGACTTTTTAAGGATTTTTCTTAGATTAAGGAAAATTATTTGATGTGTATTTTATGAATTATGTTGGATTACATGTATGCTTTGTAAAGTTTTACAAGAAATGTTGCATGGAAATCATTATTGTTATTCTAGAGGCCATTAGGAAAAATAAAAATATGTTGACTATCAACATGGCCCATAGTTTTGCCACCCGTGTTTCTCTTAGATTATAGTAATGTTTATGTTTATCCCATTGAGCAAAGATTTCAAAAGGCACCTGGGCCTTATGTTACTAAATTCAAAAATGATAACGACATAATTTCATATAGTATTCACTAATTCACAAAAGGCTTCTGTATACTAGCTTTATAGTAAGCACATTATGTCAGCTTTAGTTTTCTTAATCTTGGAAAGAAAACCAAGGGGCAACACTGTTTTTGTCTTATGTTTGCTTAATAATTTTATGTGAGCAATAACATTACACACTCAGCAAATATTATTTGCCAACTAAAAGATGTCCAAAAGTAGACAGCATGTTTTGAGGATTAAAAAATGCATATGCAGAATGACTACAGAGTATTGATATAGAGTTGTGTTTGAGTAATAAAACACTCTGAGCTGAGAAGTTCCATTATTCAAGTAGTGGTTTAGGAAGGTTGTTTTTGCAGCAGTGTGTAAGATGGATGGACAGGGGAAAGAATGGGAGACTGCCCCTTAACAAAGTGTAGCTCTAGCAATAGTTATCACTTTGTAAAATGATAGATCTTTTTGATATGATCTGTTATTAATTTTATTTAAAGTCATACTAATATGACTTTAATAAGATATTTATTCATTGGAGAAAAGGAGATATCAACTACTGTGCTACAATGATTGCATATGTTTGTAGAATTAATATATATAAAGACTGTCTCAGAAAGTTTCTGAGTGCCTGAAAAACATACTGCCATCAGCAGGCCCAACTCTGAACAATAGTTTAAGTGGATGAAAATGAACCCCAGGAAATATTTCTCCTTTTTTAATGCTTCTTCCAATCATACAGTGCCAGCCTCTCCTTTTTGCCCCCTGGGTAACCAGTTCTGGATTCTACCTATTTACTGCCCCAAATTTAGACTGTTACCCAGCTCTCCAACACCATCAAAGCCTACTCACCACTACTCTGTAATGAGAACCAAGTAAAATTAATTTAGCTAAGATTTTAATTATTGATAATATGAGTGCTTTGCCAGCTGATTCTAATACATAAAACTCTAGTTTACTTAATCAACTCCAATGCTATAATGAAACAACTATACAGAAACCATAAGGTGGGTTAAATTGTGCTCTCTACCCCCAATTCATGTATATCAGGAATCCTGACTACAGCTTTATTTGTAAACAGAGTATTAGTTTGCTAGGGTTTCCATTATAAAATATCACAGACTGGGTGGCTCAAACAACAGAAATTTCTTTTTTCACAGTTTTGGAGGCTCTGGAGATTTGGTTTCTTCTGAGGCCTGTCTCCTTGGCTTGCAAATAGCTGCCTTCTTGGTGTGTCTTCACTTGGCTTTTTCTCTGTGTGGCAGAATCAGTGGTGTCCTTTTGTGTGTTCAAATGCCCTATTCCTATAAGGACACCAGTCAGATTGGATTAAGGCCCATCCATATGACCTCATTTAACCTTAATTATCTCTTTGGAAAAGTCATATCTCTAAATATAGTCACATTCCAAGGCCTTAGAGATTAGGGCTTCAACTTATAAATGCTGGGGTGGGGACACAGTTTAGCCCATCATAGGGCCTTTTTGGATAAAAGTTGTTCAGGATCTAGGAATGAAGTCATAGTGGATTTATGGTGGGTTCTTACAAGAAGAGGAGAGAAACAATTAGAAGAAGGCCTGTGAAGATAGGCAGGGATTCATATTATGCTGCTATAAACCAAAACTGCCAGGAACCACCGCAATCTGGAAGAGGCAAGAAAGGAATTTTTCCTAGAGCCTTCAGAGGGAGTGTGGCTCTGTGGATACCTTGATTTCAGACTTCTAGCCTCTAGAACTCTGAAAGAGTAAAATTCTGTTGTTTTAAGCTACCAAGTTTGTGGTACTTTTTACGTAAATCTAGGACTGTAAGCAAGAATAAGGATCCCTAAAGCATCTTGCTGATCATTTCAGTGCCTTCTTATAGACAGATGTGTATAAAGATAGTCCAGTATTAATTCTAGAAGAGAAAGTTTATCAACAGGATTTGAGGGAGAAAAATCTATTTATCTTCAGATTTCAGTTTTTATATTCTATCCAAATGCTTTTTTGTTTAATGAAAAATGTATTAAATTTGCTGATTCCCCACTACAATGGAAATTTGAGATTATATCATACAATTGGTCACCTCTTTCTTTATATTCAAAGTACTGAAAGATGATTTTTATCCTCAAACAACTGAATTTTTCACATTTACATTCACAAAGGAAGAAGAGTACCAAGAAAAAGAAAAAGGAGCAGGAGGAGAAGCAACAACTAGTGTTTAAAAACTAGTTTGCAAACGTCAATCATGTGAGGATTCCCAGAATAATTTCTCTCTTTTCAACTAGTTTTAAAATAGACTTACAGTGGCTCTAAATGGCAGCTGCCAAAATGTTAAAAAAGAAAAAATTAAATGTAAAGCTAAGACCATAAGATAACTTCAATGTGTTTTTAAGATCAGAATTTGGGGTGACATTTAGGGTCATAACTATTCCTATTTTATCTTACTAGTAAACAACTAGTAAAAACTATGCTATCACAATCCCTTACTGGCATTTCCTTACTACATAAAATGTACATTTATTTTGATATCTAATTGGCAATGTTTTGGGGCCATATTTTTCTTTAATTGACCAAAGCTTAATACATATTATCACAGGAGAATGCTACTCTATTTACTTTCTAATAATCTGCTTCTGTACTACGAGTTATTCATGATTTGGGGCATAGTCTCTAAATGGATGAGAAGCTAATAATATTACACATATAGAACAAACTTCAACTCTACTGTTGTAATTGTGAGGAGATAGATGCAGAAAAGTAGCAAACCATATAGATCTGCTTTTGTGAGCAATTAATCTTGTTGACATACTCATATGAGCTTGCATAAAAAATGCCTGGAAAGCATGCTGCTGAATTCAGTTGTTCATTAATATTGATCATATGTTGTCCCCATTGTGTTAGGAGCTACTTAAAGATTACCTGCAAAAGTATTACAGCATCATTGATTTTAAAACTCCCTGAAGCCTCTTGTATCTTGATAGTCCATTTATGCTTTCATTGTTAAGAGTGATATTACCGTTGTTGTCTAATCGGATAATTTGGAATTTTTGAATACGAATCAGGACTCAAGCTCATATTCACCACTCTGTACTTCTTCGGTATGTTCTAATGCATAGAAAGACAAACTTCTTTACAAGACTTTTGAAGTGAAAAGGAATTGAGATTGCCCTTGTCTCCTTTTTGTTTTACAACCTCTTACTTGTTGAGTGCTATTAATTTGTTCTCAAAGTTTTATCTGCTATTGTTTCAAAGCTTTGTGAAAGTGATATATATATAGGTGTGCTTGTATGTGTGTATGTGCTCATATGTTACAGAAAAGATATGAGATGCCTCAAATATACTAAAGTTTTGGCTGCTAAAATTAAGAATAAGCCATATTATTTTTTCCTATTGCTAAAATTAAGAATATGGCCTATTCTTAATTTTTGATGCCACTAGGAAATCCTAGAATTAAATTTCCAGGAACCATTATGTGAACAAAGAAATGTATTGATACTAAGCATAGTATATTCACAGTAAAAGATAGCCATTGAAATTATCTTTAAAAATGAGGTACTTAAACTAGATAACTAAGTATGTTTTTCTGATGTGAGATTTGTCTTTCAGCTCCTGACAATTTAATACCATATAAAATGTTTATCCCAAATTACTAGCAGAAAACCCAGCACATAAGAGGTACCTAATGAATAAATGTTATTTAACTTGAAATTAGGCGGGGAGAATCACTTTCTTGAAATTAGGTGGGGATGGGGGGCGGAAGAGTCCATTTTTTTCTTATCCTCCCAGTACAAGCAACACTTTATGCTCTAGGTGATTATTACTACTTATAATGTTATAAGACCTTAAATTAGTATTTTTTTCAGTATCAAAATATAGAATATTATGGAATAGGAGTAACCCCAAAGACAAAAGTTTTCCAGGATCTCTAATTCTGGTATGAATAGCCTGCTTATTATCACTTAGGGCAATAAAACTGGAAACGGTTGCTATTGAACATCAAACACACCTTTTAGCTAGGAAGCAAATTGTGTAAGTTGAGACCTTGGACTACATTTATTATGTTATCTTTACATACTAACTTGTATTCTGATCATTTATCTTGCTCATGCATAAAGTGAATGCTTTTGTTTATATAGAAATTGTTTAATTAGGTGACTAAAATACTGTTAATGAGATTATACAAGTTATATTTTTCTTGATTATGCATTTGCCAAAGAATTAAGATACATGTAATCGTTATGCAAAAGTAAACATTCTAATGGTCTGTTATTTACAATTCAGTGTAATAAATTTAAACCATATGAGAAGCTTATGCCATATTAGAGACAAAAACATTGGAATCTAATTCTAAATTTAAAGGACTTGAAGCTTGGCAAGTGTAGAAAGGTTGTAGAAAATATCTAAATTATTGAGTAAAAATCCAAAAGATAGTGACATCATAAACCTAAAATAAGAATACAATGTAGGCAGCAAATATAATTTTTATCACTCATTATTATCATATTCTTGTTTATTCAACTTGTATCAAACACCTACTGTGTGCCAACGCAAGTCTTCCCACACAGAATTTATAGTCTGGTAGGGAAAAACAATAGAAAACCATTCATTTCAACACTCTGCCATGAGTACTTGAAAAAAGTATGTACAAGGTACATAACATCGGTCTAACATTATAATTACCTAGTCTACCTCTATTCATAATATCTAATACACCATGTTCTTTTTCCTGAAAATACTCTGTAATGTTACCATCTGCGGAGGCTTTGGAGTCCTGTGTTATTATTTATAAGAATGTACTTAGTGAATTCATGCTGATTCTGTTTACGTCTGTGTAGACTAACATATGAATACACAGATTTTCAACATGGTAGGAAACGTGGCTTAATGGAAAGGGTATAGACTTTGTAGTTAGGCAGAGTGTGTTAAAATCTATGCTTTTTCAGATAGATATCTTACTTAACCTCTCGGAGCCCATTTTACTGCCTCTAAAACAAGGATACATTCTTACAAAGTGTTATAAAAATAATATGTATACTCATATATAAAATAATAAGTATTATGTCAAAAATAATATGTATATTCAAATATACTAAAGTTTTGGCTGCTAAAATTAAGAATAAGCCATATTTTTTTAATGTCCATGCATGCAAGTGACTCTAGAAAGGTTTAAACTTTAGCCCTTTTGCTTTACTCCATCCTCATCCTTTAAATGAAAATCACAGAATTTCTTGGAGTAGGAAAAATAACAGCAGCCACAACCTCTGAAACATGTAATCTTTTTCTAAAATCCAGATGTCAGCTAAGGTCATGATGCCTTTTGGCGTGTAAATAAAATGAGCTCCAATGTACCAATTCACATCATCTGGAAATCCCAGAGGTTGCCCCAAGTTTGCTGGACAGGCTTCACCTGTGCCCTCAGGAAGTGTCCAGAATGTTGGGGACTTAAGAAACCGCTGTTCATTCTATCTTCAGCTTCCTAAACCCACTGGATTCTTGAATCTCTTGGGCATCGCATGCAGCAATACTTTTCCCCTTCTGCCAGGATAAGCCACATCAACAGTGCAGCCCTTTCCCCTAGATTTCCCCAAGCACCACTCACAGGCTTGCGTGTTTAGCAGATGCTACTGTAGCGCTAGATGCTACAGCAGAATCGATTCACATAACATCTGTGCAAACTACTGAAACCCGAATTTGGGACATCGCAATTTCTTACTCGCTACTTTTCATCACATATTACAGCCTCCCAGTACATTGCTTGACTTCTCTCTCTCCCTAAAGACTTTACTTCTGGACTTACTTTTGGAATTTCTGCTTCCCAGTCTTCTGCATCCATTCCCAAGTTCTTCCCTTTATTTTGCAGATTCATTTAAGTCATCTTGCTCTTCTCACCTTCTAGCCAAGTTTCACTTTTACAAAGACACAGTTGGCTTGAGTAAATAGCGTCATGGATTCCAGGTTCCTTTTTTACCCCATTTTGGTCAGACTTCCATTGACCTCCTTCCTTAGAATCACTGAGTTTTGTTGTTGTTTTGAGATGGAATTTTGCTCTTGTAGACTAGGCCAGAAGGCTCACTGCAACCTCCGCTTCCCAGATTCAAGCAATTCTCCTCCTTCAGCCTCCCAAGTAGCCGGGATAATGCCCATGCACCACCACACCCAGCTAATTTTGTATTTTTAGTAGAGATGGAGTTTTGCCATGTTGGTCAGGCTTGTCTTGAACTCCCGACCTCAGGTGACCCGCCCACTTCTGGCTCCCAAAACTCACGGATTACAGGCGTGAGCCACTGCACCTGGCCTGAAATCACTGTTTTAACTGCTCTCAACTTGAAGAGGCCTTAATATTTTTTTAAATTTATTTATTTATTGTACTTTAGATTTTGGGGTACATGTGCAGATCATGCAAGACTGCTGCATAGGTACATTCATGGCAAGGTGGTTTGTTGCCACCATCCCCCAATCACCTATACCTGATATTTCTCCCCATTTTATCTCTCCCCCACCCTCCCTCCCTCTGTCCCTCCCGTAGTACCACCCAATGGACCCCAGTGTGTGATGCTCCCCTTGTTGTGTCCATGTGTTCTCATTGTTTAACACCCATCTATGAATGAGTATATGTGGTGTTTGATTTTTTGTTCTTGTGTCAGTTTGCTGAGAATGATGGTTTCTAGGTTCATCCATGTCTCTACATAGGACAGAAACTCATCGTTTTTTATGGCTGCATAGTATTCCATGGTGTATATGTGCCACATTTTCTTTGTCCAGTCTATCATTGATGGGCATTTGGCTTGGTTCCAGGTCTTTGCTGTTGTAAACAGTGCCAAGATGAACATGCATGTGCATGTGTCTTTATAATAGAATGATTTATAGTCCTTTGGGTATATACCCAGTAATGAGATTGCTGAGTCAAATGGTGTTTCTGGTTCTAGATCCTTGAGGAATCACCACACTGTCTTCCATAATGGTTGAACTAATTTACACTCCCACCAACAGTGTAAAAATGATCCCACTTCTCTACATCCTCTCCAGCATCTGTTGTCTCCAGATTTTTTAATGATCGCCATTCTAACTGGTGTGAGATGGTATCTCAATGTGGTTTTGATTTGCATTTCTCTAATGAACAATGATGAGCATTTTTTCACATGTTTGTTGGCCACATATTTATCTTCTTTTGAAAAGTGTCTGTTTATATCCTTTGCCCACTTTTGAATGGGTTTGTTTTTTCCTTGTAAATCTGTTTTAGTTCTCTGTAGATTCTGGCTATTAGCCCTTTGCCTGATGGGTAGATTGCAAAAATTTTTTCCCATTCTGTCAGTTGCTGGTTCACTCTACTGATTGTTTCTTTTGCTGTACAGAAGCTCTGGAATTTAATTAGATCCCATTTGTCTATTTTGGCTTTTGTTGCCGTTGCTTTTGGTGTTTTATTCATGAAGTCCTTGCCTACACCTATGTCCTGAATGGTTTAGCCTAGTTTTTCTTCTAGGGTTTTTATGGTGTTAGGTTTTATGTTTAAGTCCTTAATCCACCTAGAGTTAATTTTAGTATAAGGTGTCAGGAAGGGGTCCAGTTTCTGCTTTCTGCACATGGCTAGCCAGTTTTCCCACACCATTTATTAAACAGGGACTCCTTTCCCTGTTGCATATTTTTGTCAGGTTTGTCAAAGATCAGATGGTTGTAGATGTGTGAAGTCCAGCAGCATGATGCCAACAGCTTTGTTCTTTTTGCTTAGGATTGTCTTGCCTATATGGGCTCTCTTTTGGTTCCATATGAAGTTTAAAGTGGTTTTTTCCAGTTCTGTGAAGGTCATTGGTAGTTTGATGGGGATAACATTAAATCTATAAATTACTTTGGGTAGTATGGTCATTTTCACAATATTGATTCTTCCTAACCATGAGCATGGAATGTTTTTCCATCTGTTTGTGTCCTCTCATTTCCTTGAGCAGTGGTTTGTAGTTCTTCTTGGAGAGATCTTTTACATCCTTTGTGAGTTGTATTCCTAGGTATTTTATTCTTCTTGTAGCAATTGGGAATGGGAGTTCACTCTTGATTTGGCTCTCTGTTTGTCTGTTGTTGGTGTATAGCAATGCTTGTGATTTCTGCACATTGATTTTGTATGCTGAGACTTTGCTGAAGTTGCTTATCAGCTTAAGGAGAGTTTGGGCTGAAACAATGGAGTCTTCTAAATATACAATCATGTTGTCTGCAATAGAGAAAATTTGACTTCCTCCTTTCCTAATTTAATGTCCATTTTCTTTTTCTTGCCTAATTTCTCTTGCTAAAGCTTCCTACACTATATTGAGTAAGAGTGGAGAGAGAGGGCATCCTTGTCTAGTGCCAGATTTCAAAGGGAATGCTTCCAGTTTTTGCCTGTTCAGTATGATATTGGCAGTGCGTTTGTCATAAATAGCTTTTATTATTTTGTGATAAGTTCCATTGATACCTAGTTTATTGAGAGTTTTTAGCGAAGGCCTTCTCTGCCTCTATTGAGATAATCATGTGGTTTTTGTCTTTGGTTCTGTTTATGTGGTAGATTATGCTTATAGACTTACATAGCTTTTTGATGTGCTGTTGCAATTGGTTTGCCTATATTTTATTGAAGATTTTTGCATCTATGTTCATCATGGAGATTGTTTACTTTTTTTGTTGATTCTCTGCTGGGTTTTGGTATCAGGATGATATTGGTCTCATAAAATGTATTTGGGAGGATTCCCTCTTTTTGTATTGTTGGGAATAGTTTCAGAATGATTGGTACCAGCTCCTCTTTGTATGTCTGGTAGAATTTGGTTGTGAACCTGTCTGAACCTGGACTTTTTTTGGTTGGAAGGCTGTTAATTGCTGACTCAATTTCAGCCCTTGTTATTGGTCTACTCAGGGTTTCTACCTCTTCCTGGTTTAGTTTTGGTAGGGTGCAAGTGTCCATTTCTATTCCTTCCTCATCCAATCCTGTTAGTATAAAGGAGCACAGGAAAGACTTATTTTCTCTCTGATGTAAATTACTCCACCCTCTTCAGGAATTTCTTACCAGTTTGGGTTTAAATAACAATTTTTCCTCTTAGGAACGAGGTCTTAAACCTAATTTTTCTCATATTAAGTGATTTCTGGGGAATATTTCTGAATTCATATTTAGTTATTTTTCCTCACCTGCAACATTGAAAAGTTGGATTAAGTGATCTCCAAGGAATCTTATTTGCTTAAAATTATATAATTTTTACTATAATTATTTATTTATTTTTTTCTTTAGTAGTTATGTGCTTGCTATCAGTTAATTTTAAAATCTGTCATTTTTACTCTCATTTGAAGTGAATTGATGAGTCAATACTCTAACATCACTATCATCTCATTCTCCCCTCCCCAATTAGCTGATGCTCTAAGGCATATAGGTTTTCGATTCCCAGATTCTGACTCTGGGCCCTCAATCTGTCACTGGTTGATATTGATTGAGAAATATTACATAACTTTTCTGAGTCTCAGTTTTTAAAAAACAACTGTAAAAGAGAATGACAATGACAAACACTTGCATTATACTGAGGAATAAATGAGATGATTTGTGTGAAAAGAGTTTATAAATTGTAAGGTACTATCAAATGTTAATTAATCTGTGAGGAGGGAAGAAGTGGAAACGGAGAAAGAGGAGAAGACATGAGTTCTGTAGCATCATTTTCATTTTGTAGCAATGAAAGAAAAATGGTTCAGATTGTTCTATAACTATTCATTGGTCATTCACCTTCTTCCCTGTCTCATATATTGGCAATGTACCACATCAAAGACAGGTGCTAGATAATTTTATTGACCTGTACTTCACAGCACAAAACTTCCTACTTAATAAATATACTGCTTTTATTTGATGTGGTGCTATCTGGCAAAAAAAAAAAAAAAATCACTGATCCCCTGAATCTTTTTAATTTTTGAAAATCAGCCCTATCGGGAAGTCAGGGTCCAGGACTGTACAATTGCCTTGTTGTTTCCTATTCCATGTGTATATTTATTAGATTCTACCAACCATTGAATTTCATAACATTTTAAACTGAAAGAAAGGGAGGGTCAAATACAGCTCTCAGAAGAAGAAATAGAATCGTAAAATATTGCCCCAGTGCAGGACAAAGTTGCCACCTGCTACGTGCTTCCCACTCATGGTTGAGGTCTATGGCAGTGCTTGAAGTGATGATGGCGATTTTTTTTCCTTTCCATAAGTTTTTTATTTTATTTTATTTTTAATTTTTAGTTTTTTGAGACAGAGTCTCGTTCTGTCACCCAGGCTGGAGTGCAGTGGTGTGATCTTAGCTCACTGCAGCCTTGACCTCCCAGGCTCAAGCAACCCTCCCACCTGAGCCTCCCCAATAGCTGGGACTACAGGTCTGCCTAAATTTTTGGATTTTTCATAGAAATGGGGTTTCGTCATGTTGCCCAGGCTTCTTTCAAAGTTTTGGGCTCAAGAAATCTGCCTGCCCCAGCATTCCAAAGTGCTAAGGTTACAGGTGTGCACCACCGCATCCAGCCCTTGATTTTTTAATGGCTTTGAGCCATGCAGGAGGAGTCATTCTCTATAGCACTCTCTATTCAGTACCCTTCCCCCCATCCAGTTGCCTCAAGTTATTATTATTCATTTGTCCAATTCTTCTGCCTTCTTGTTTCAGCTGACCACACTCAGTCCTTTTCTGAACTAATCCTCCCCCAAGGCTCTCAAAATCACCTCTTCATACATAGTCAGACACTTAGTTTAATTACCTTTGCTTTCCTTTTCTATTATGTTCATCTTAACTTCCTCTTCAGTGGCTTTTCTTTTCTTTATAAATACATTCTACTCTCTCCAATTAAAATAAGTACAGACTTAATTAGAGAAAACTGTAGCTTTCTGTATTGGTCTTTTTTCATCTCCCAGGGAGAGTTTTTCCATCCTTCAACTCTTCCCTTCTTCACAATCTCAAGTCTGGATTCTGTCCTGAGTCAATTAACATCCTGCAGGAAGGAGACTGTAAGACAGAATTAAAAATGTAAAAGATTTCTTAGGGGAATGTCTGTGATGGACACAAGGGAAGAAGGGCAAGAGTAGATGGGATGAGCCTGCCGACTGTGACACAGACTGTCACTTTGAAGGGAGAAAAAGAAGGAGAGAACATTGCATAGAAAAAGCCTCAAACTGCTCTGGCTTTAAGAAAAATCTCAGCCTCACCAACAGGGCACCTCAGAGTACAGAATGCTCATTAGAGAAGTCCCAGGTTAGGCAGGACTGGCCCAGTTAACTCTATGCCCCTTTGGTGCTTCGTTGTTGGCTGGGGAGCCTGGCCCTGAAATAAATGCCGCCACAGCAGATCCTGTGGTCCAGGAGCTGGATGTTGTCGGCTGTCCACACTGCTGGCAGCCGGTTTTCTCCGAGAGGGCTCTGAGCAGCAGACAAGTACAAAATAATCTGCTGTTACTTTCTCAAAGTTCAGAAATGACCGTCGGCCCCTCTTCTCTATGTATGCAACTTTTGACAAACTGCTCCTTTTAGATTGGCAGAAAATGTGCTTCTCCAGAGGTGTGCTCCACCATAAACTCATAGTCTATAAAAGCTTTGCAACCAGACATCCAATTCATTTGGTTTATGTGGTTACAGCCATATGCTACTGGCACCAGTGGGGGACAAAAAAATTCTAGAGTTGTGACTACAACTTCAGAAATTGATATTCAGTATTATTTTTTAAACACACGGAAGGTATTCTAAAATTCAGAAATTTCAATAATAACCAATTTACTGCTAATAATTTTTTGAGTGCTTTACAAGTGACAGATACTTTTCTGGGTATTTTATATGTATCAACTCTTTTCATCTGTATTATAACCTCTTAAGGCAAATTTTTTTAGTAATGACATTTAACAGAAAAGGAAACAGGCACGGAGAAGGTGAGTAAATCTCTCATGGTTGCATAGCTGTGAAGTGGTGTAACCAAGATTCCAACCCAGGCCACTAGTCTCCAGAGTTCATACAACCAGTACATTTCCTATACCAACATCCAGAACAATTTTTCCTGTAAAATTATTAATTGCAAAGTGTCGACCTAATGTCTACTTTTAAGCATATACATCAAGCAGCAATATTTTTTCTGTCTTTCAGGTCCCTGCATTCCTAATCCATGCCATAATGGAGGAACCTGTGAAATAAGCGAAGCGTACCGAGGGGACACATTCATAGGCTATGTTTGTAAATGCCCCCGCGGATTCAATGGGATTCACTGTCAGCACAGTAAGTTATTCATAGTCACTGTGCTTTTATTATTATTGATTGCAAAGTATACAAGCCATCATCATTCTTGTTTGTAGTAGAATCATAGAACCTTAGAGCAGAAACCCTGGCATTTGGCTAATGCTACTTCTCTCCCATGGAATACACCATGTCCACAGCCGAGGACTCCTAGACTGTGTTTTGATCTTCCCAGTGGGATGGGAGGCTTGTAGTATTCTGGTCAGCCTTTTTTATTATCACCCCACTGTCCTTGCCAAAACTTGCACTTTCCATTAAACTGATACCGGTCTCTTTTATATTTGTCCTAAAGCCATATCCTTTAAGTTTTCCAGAAATTATTCTGGTGATTAGGTTCAGAGGTGATACCCAGAAAAAAAGAGACAAAGAAAAAACTTCCCACCCTGCCCTTAAGCCAGTTTTCTCCTTCTTATATGTTGGCATTTTTAGTGTGAAAATCTTTGAAAGTTCAACAAGTATGTACTTCTTTTTTTAATCCTCATTGTTACTTATCTTGGAAGGTTAAACAAAACAGAACCTAGTAGTGATAATTTCTTCTTAGAAGGAAGGTTGAACATAAATGCTAAATGAATGGTGTGGTGCCTTAGCGCTGTAGGTGTTCAGCAAGCAGGGAGGCCACAGCGAACTCTAAGCTGTCAGGGAAATTCTCACAGAGGTTGCCACATGCGAGCTAAGTCTTGAAGGAGGGATAGGATGTTGATCAGAGACAGGAGAATGACACACAGTAGGAAGAGTGGGGAAGGAATAGGCAAAGCCATGATTACTGTATTGATGGATAAGACAATGGTGTAAAGAATGATAAAGCAGCCTGGGCACAGTGGCTTATGCCTGTAATCCCAGCACTTTGGGAGGCCAAGGCGGGTGGATCATGAGGTCAGGAGATCGAGACCATCCCGGCCAACATGGTGAAACCCTGTCTTTACTAAATACAAAATATTAACTGGGTGTGGTGGCACATACCTGTAGTCCCAGCCATTTGGGAGGCTGAGGCAGGGGAATCACTTGAACCTGGGAGGCAGAGATTGCAGTGAGTCCAGATCGTGCCACTGCACTCCAGCCTGGGCAACAGAGCGAGACTCCATCTCAATAAAAAAAATGATAAGGCAAAGCTGGATTTGTCAGCTAGAGCCAGATATCCAAGCACTGGCAAAAACAAAACAAACAAACAAAAAAAAACAGTGATTTTAGAAGTATCTTGTACTTTTCTGGAGACATGTCATGGCCAGAAGTTTATAATTTCTATAGGAACCTATTGTAGTTCCTGAGTGCTCTGTACAACTGGCATCTAAACTGCTTGAAATTGTCTCTAAGAGCTCAGATCACCAACAAAGAAATGAGAGGCTACTGATTTTTTTCAGGATGGGTCCAGAGATGCCAAGGCTAGGTCTCCCTGATGCTAGCATCACTGCTCAGCCTTCACCCTTGGGCACTTCAGAACAGACCTGGAAAGTTAGAGATAGCAGTCCAGAATCTCAGCAGCCTTGACGTTCACTTAATCCCATGAAGACAGTATTACTTACCTTTGCTTACCTTGCAATCTGGTATCAGACGCAGTGCCCAGAGGGAAACAGACTGGCCACCCCACTGGAGCCCCTTAATTCTGAGCTGCTTACATAGAGCACATACACTTACAGAGGATGCCTCTGGAAGAAGAACAGGATTTTCATGATGGGCTGCTGTCCAGTGTTCAGAAGCAAGTCTTATACCCAAAGTCATATTATCCTAACTTCCTCTTTTTGTATGGGCTCCAGGAGGCAGTAGGTGAGAGTATGTAAAGGCTTTATGCTTAAAGTATAAGTATAAAGTATACTTACAGGCTTACTAAAGTATAAGTATAAAGTATACTTACAGAATACATCCTTAAAGGATTTGGAAGGACAATATGTGGAAGACATGTATAGACCCCTGATGTCACTTAAATAGTTCACATTTATTAACCCTCCCACCATGACTTACTGTTGAAGTCAGAGTGAAGTTGAGGCCTGCCTTTAACCAGAAGTTGGGAAACCTTAAATGTTAGTTCCAACAAAAAATATCTATACTGTGGTACAAAATTGTTTTCACATCTCTAGACCTTGTTTCTTTATATTGTGAAGGTCAGGTTAGTTTCAGTTATCTTTAATGGCCTGGAAGTCCTATCGAAGACATCAAGTTATCACTTGTCATTTGTTTTTGTGATATGTAAGTGAGGCTGCCCCAGGAGGCTATTAGCAGGTATGTGTCCACCTGCATCTGATTTCCATACATAGTTGGCCATGAATTCTTCAAGAGGACCATCAGGGTTGGCAAAATAGAATAAATTATTTTTGTCCCCATTCTCTATGGTGGAAAATCCAAGTCTTTTCTCTCAGAGCCTCATACTGTATTCAAACTAGCTTATACATTCATATAATTTTGTTGAATTTCAAGATTGATTTCAAAGCACAGAGAAACCTTTTGCCTTACTATATCTGACCACCCCCACAACAATATTTTAAAACAACGTTAGGGGTTGCAGTGGGAAGCCCAAGCTGAGAGATTCAATTCAGAACTTGGATTTTGTTGTCTAAGCCACCTGGTCCCTATTTTCCTGCATTGCATCATTATGAGAAGCAACAGAAAACAGCGGAAAGAGGACTGGATTTTGAAGCAGAAACCTAGATTTGAGACCTGACCTTTACAGTTATTGAATAAGTGAGACTTTGAGCCAGTCACTTGATCTTTCTTTGATTGAAGACATACAAATTGGAGAATTGAAATTGAAATAGATGGTTTTTGGTTTACATAAGCCATGAGTGTTATGAGTAAATGGACAGCTTATTCACTGTACAAAGGTTAGGAAGCCTTTCTCTTTATAGATGAAATAGAAAATGATATATTGAGAAATCAGCTGTAGAAGTGCTGGGAGCCCTAGAAGCTTCTTCAGCTAGGAAAAACAGAAAAACAGCTCTTTAAACTCTTGCAAGGATTACTAGGTATCTGGATTTGTTTTACATGTTGGTCGTAGTTTTATGACCTAGATATTTAGAACCTTGCTACTCAAGTTGTGTTCACACATCAGGATCTCCAGGAAGCTTATTAGAAATGCAGATTAACAGGCATCACCTGAAATCAACTGAATCAGAATCTGTATTTCAAAATAATTCCCAGTTGACTCTCATACACATTGAAATTTGAGAAATATTGCATAAGGCTTTGGATAAGCAAATGTGATAATTTTATAGCTTGGCAACTTCTGCATTTAGTTAAATAACAATAAATATAGGCAAAATATTTAAGGATTGTGAAAATCAAAACTATACTGAAAATCAATAAAAATAAGAGTTGTACAAATATAGTGTGAATATTTCATTTGAAAAAAATTTAAACAATTTTTTAGACAGCTATGTTGGGGGCACTTTTAAATTTTGTCCTATATGACAGAATGTTAATTAAATGTCTTTTGGAATATAGCTAGACATTTAAAGAATTTTAAATTTCATGGTACAGGAGTGACAAATATATAGTTAATAGGTCTATTTTAACAACCATTTTATCACTATGTGAGAAATTGGAAAAATTACTTCTGGCGTTAGCATTATTAATGATATATGCTTTTTTAAATATTTTGGAGGTTTTATCATCAATACACTTAATTTTTAGAGCAGTTTTAGGTTTATCAAAAACTTGAGCAGGTAGTACAGAGTCCCATATATCCCTCCTCCTATGTAATTTCCCTTATTAACATCTCTCATTGCTGTGGTACCTTTGTTATAATTGATGGACCAGTACTGGTATCTTATTACTGAAGTCTATTAATTTAGGGCTCACTCTTTGTCTTGTATAGTTCTATGGGATTTGAAAAGTGTATAATATCATGTATCTACCATCACAGTATCATGTAGAACAGATTCACTAAACTGAAAATCCCCTG
The DNA here is from genome assembly GCA_004027715.1 of Plecturocebus donacophilus. Classification (NCBI taxonomy): domain Eukaryota; kingdom Metazoa; phylum Chordata; class Mammalia; order Primates; family Pitheciidae; genus Plecturocebus; species Plecturocebus donacophilus. The sequence continues at coordinate 5,223 of PVKP010012407.1, read as the reverse complement.
TACACCTATTTATCCTTTGCTACTTTCCTCAGCCTTTGCAACCACTGATCTTTTTACTGTCTCTAGTTTTTCCTTTGCCGGAATGCCGTATAATTGAAATCACATCGTATGCAGCATGTTAAGACTGACTTTTTCTTTTTCGTGTATCTATGCATTTAAGGTTCCTCTTAGGACTTGATAGTTCATGCACTTTTACCTCAGATTAATAATCCATTTTATGGATGTTCCACAGTTTGTTTATACATTTGGCATTTGAAGAATATCTTGATGGCCTCTAGGTTTTGGGAAATTAGAAATAAAACTGCTATAAACATTCATGTGCAGATTTTTGTGTAGACTTAAGTTTTCAGCTCATTTAGGTAAATATCTAGTAGTGCGGTTTCTAGATCGTATGGTAAAAATACATTCAGTTTTGTAAAAGAACCTTCAAGTGGTCTTCCACATGGCCGTTTTGTATCCTCACCAGCAATGCATGACAGTCCCCGTGTTCTACATCCTTACCAGCACTCACTGTGTTTCGGATTTCAGCTGTTATATGTTGTTTTCATGGTAATGAAAGTAGCGTGAGGTTATAACTTTATAAGAATAATGATCAGTATTAGATTTTGTGTACAATTACATATATATATTTTTTTTGTTTTTTGGTTTTTGTTTTTTTTTGAGACAGAGTCTCCTTCTGTCACTAGGCTGGAGTACAGTGGCACAATCCTGGCTCGCTGCAATCTCTGCCTCCCACGTTCAAGCAATTCTCCTGCCTCAACCTCCAGAGAAGCTGGAATCACAGGCATGTGCCACCACACCCAGCTAATTTTTGTATTTTTAGTAGAGACGGGTTTCACCGGAATGGTCTTGATTTGCTGACCATGTGATCTGCCTGCCTCGGCCTCCCAAAGTGCTGGGATTATAGGCATGAGCCACTGCATCCAGCCGTATATATGTTTTAAATGCCATAGAAGAATGTGAAACACACACGTGCACACTCACACACCTCTGTGTATGTAAATTATAGGATGAATTGAGCACCAAAATTGTCTACAGGTCAAAGTTTTGAAAAGCATTTTTAAGCACACAATTTTGTGCTGGCGGCTGCATTTGGGACTGGCTAGAAGTAATTATATTTTACTTGTTGTCTGGTAACAACTATAGTGCCACAGGGAAGGAGTATTTCTTCATCCCCAGAACTCCTTGCCCATTTTCCCACATGAGGCATTCTGTACGTTCTTCTCTACTTGTGCACAGCTCCACAGCCTTTGATTCCTTTTAGGAACACATTTTATTCATTTCTACTTTTCAAGAAAGGAGGGCTGATCTGGGAGCCTACTGAGCCAGGAAAGAAGCAGGACAGTTTAAAAGAAGTGGGCCCTGTTATCACATTAGCTCAAGAAAAACGCTCCCTAGTCCTTTTTGCACTGCTGAGAAAGTTGGCCAGAAAAAGCAATCAAAAACTTCTCTCTTTGTATATTCTAACCACTTTAAGTCATATATTCTAACTACCTTAAGTCAGTTTGATCTTAATTTTATATTAGTGATTAATGCAGTCACACATTTAAGTAATATTTGTTGGAGTCGAGTCACTTTGTAACCTCCGTTTTTCACTTTTCTCAGAGTTGGTCAGTGATATTTGCTGTTTCGTGATCATTCTTAATTGGACTAATCACATATTCGGCAATTATGTGCTTTGTCTTCTATGTTACCCTTGTTAAACACGTAGATTACTGGCCCCACCTCAGCCCTATTGAATCAGAATTTTTGGTTGGTACCCTGAATTTAGTTAAAGGCATTCATATGATCCTTCAGTACACCAAACTTGAGGATTACTGACTCAAAAAATCATCACTACCTTCAATCTCCAAATTATATTGAAGGAACCATGCTGTGAGGGGAGGAATTCTGGTTGGACCTGAGTTTCTGATGCGGTTCTATCTTGGTGAGTTGATGAAGCATACGTCGGCACTTAATGGATCTGTGCCTAAGGTTTCTCACACAGTAATTCAGTTCACTTCAACAAGCACTGAGAATGTCACCCTGTTAAGTGTGGAAATAACACTTATGTAAAACTGCGACTAATAATCCTTTGTCCTGCTTCCCTAAACAGATATTTGATAAGATCAGATGAGGCATTTCAGAACGTACTTGACAAGCTTTAGAAAGTTAGGTATGCCCAAAGAACTAACGTTTTAAAATAGAATGGAGATTTATACTGGTCTTTATTTTTTCCCTTTCTTTAAAAACAATTACAATTTTTTAGGAAACATTTTGTGTCGTAAGGCAGGGGAGGCTCAGGCTCACTACGTAGCTGCATGCTTTTCTAGAATTCCTCTTACCATTGATTCTTTCTTTAAGTTACTCTTAATAATTTTAAGTTGATAGCTTCTTTTAGCTTTTTGTTGTGTTGGATTGCTATTAATGCCAGTGGGGATGGCACACAGTTTGAGAGGCCAGAAAGAGACCCAGAACCAGGGAATGTGACATGCGGTTTACCGAGGTGGACTTTACATACAGTGTGGTCCAGCAGCAGCAGGCTGGACAGAACGGCCACTGCCTATGGAAAGCATGCTGTTTAAACAGCATTTTCCCTTAATACCCTCCACCTGGCAATCTCTACCTAGCTTTAGACATTATTGCTATCAGATGCATTTACCGTACAACTGAGCTCGGCATATCCTTGAATGGTCCTCATGTTTATATCATATCATTCTTCCGTGATTTCTCCGGGGGCCAGGTGTGCAGAGGAGGATTGCTGCCAGATGTGGAAGCAGCAATATAAACTATAGCAAAACAAATAACAATCACACTGCATAGAGAGTCCTCCCAAGCACTTGGGAGTTGACACTGGAGTTGCCATGGCAGGCCTGTGGTGGAGAACAGCAGCTCTCCATAGGCCCAACAGTCCATCTTGTTCTGGAGAGACGCCACAGTCTGTTCCCAGTCAGTGAACAGGTTTGCTGCATACCATCTAACCAGATGACACCCAACCACCTGACCAAGAAGCCTGGATCTGGACCTTCTCTGCATCAACCAGCCATCCTCCGTTTGCCTAGTGGGACAACAAGTCAGGGGCTATAGCCTGCAGGCTGGAAAAAGACAAGAAACCAGCATATCATCAATGCAATGGAATGTAGGTACCCCTCCATTCCATAACCATCTATTGCTGTTATAGACCCGTGGAACTGATGAATGTTACTGTATATGAGAGTGTATTCCACTCTAATACCTACTAGGCAAGCACAGTCTATTTTTAGGTTTCCAATGTATAGTTAGTTCTACATATGCCCTCTGGTTCTCAGACACCCTGGCCATCCATTGCTCCTATCAGAATTCTGAAGTCTTGGCCTTCATCCAAGTCTAAACATGCCTGCCCCTGCCATCCCTCTGCAGGAGAGGCAGTGGACTGAGCCTGAGGCTCTTTAGTGAAACTCTGTTCTGGCTTGAGCTTCTCCCATAGCCTGACCAAAAGAACATCATGCTGTCTCCCCTCTCACAGTAGGTATTCCTGCTACCAGACCATGCCATATCTTTAGCAGGCCACCCTGATGGGCCCCTCACCTGTCTCCTTCCCTTGGGCTCTTTTGTCTTTCATCCCAGCAGTGCACCACCGCCGCCATAACCCCACCCACAGACTAGAGCATCATACCATTAGTTTGGCAAAGACTCTTAGATGACATCTTTCATGCCAGCAAGAAAAGTTCATTATTGGGACCTTGGCAATGCTCAGCATAGATAGCATGCTTCATTCCTAATTCCTGGAGGAGTGCCCTGCAGCCTCAACAGTTTGTCATTACAAACCTGGGGATGTCTCCCTTACTTGGCCTGGCTACCTTGCAGCAACTCCCACCCAGCTGAGGAGGGGATGGCCCCATCTCCATTACTGTCACCACAGAGATGTTGCTTCAAGGCCGGGTGGTTTGTGATGGATGCCGTTTTACCAGTTTACTTATCTTGAGTCTGGAGAATATAATGGCCTCTATCTCCATGTTCCACAGATGGAGGAGCCACCCCATGATTGACTGTCTACCCTTCTGCCTGAACCTATTTTCAGCTCCACCAAATCTAGAGTGGGTGAGTCCCACATTGTGGTGTGCTGCTATCTTCCAGGCAGGGGTGAGTCATGTAGGTCTGCTCCCTGTGGGTGCAGGGGAGTTGGTGACTCTTCATACAGGCCACCTGACAAAACAGGGTCTCCATTTTGTCTGGCACCTTTCTGTAGTCACAGCTCATCCTGCAACTGACAGACCCTCACCTGCACCATAAACTCAGCCTCTACAGCTGCTTAGAGCAGGGTCAGAAGCCACCAGCCAACTGCGGCTCCCACAGCTCAGGCATCTGACCCTCACTCAGTCAGATCCACCTCCTACAACAACTCTTCCAGATCCTTCAGCATTTTCAAGGCACCTCTATACTCAAGCGCTGGACCCCATCCATCGAGGATAGCAGCTACCAGGCAAAGCCATTGGCAAGCAGGAAACACATAGACATGCATGGCCAGCCTAGGATTTACTCACAGATTTCTCCTTCTCAGATCCTATCTTCTGGGCACTCATGGAGTTTTCTCTGAACTCCTGTTGTCTTGCGGGACCTCTGTTTACTTCAGAAGGGATAGCACTAGGTTTGAGAGGCTTAAGAGCAGACCTAGAGTGTCAGGGACAGCAGGCTGGACAGGAGAGCCAACACTGCCTTCAGAAAGCGTACAGTTAAGATAGAGCTTTTCACTTCATGCTCTCCATCTGGCAACCTCAACCTAGCTTGTCATTGTTGTTGGGTGCATATGGCATGCAGGGTCATTCTCAGGGTATGCTTAAGTTATTGGTATCAGATGTATCTACCATACACTGGTGGTTGTACAGTGTACCTTTCCACTAGAAAACCAATGTTCCCTAATAAAGAATTCACCTTATTCTTTTTTTTTTTTTGAGACAGAGTCTCGCTCCGTCCCCAAGTGCCAGGCTGGAGTGCAGTGGCGTGATCTTGGCGCACTGCAACCTCTGCCTCCTGGGTTCAAGCAAGAATTCACCCTATTCTTTTCTCTCTCTCTTTCTTCCTTCCTTCCCTTCCTTCCTTTCCTTCCTTCCTTTTTTTCTTCCCTCCTGCTCCCCCTTCCTTCTTTCATTCCTTCCTTCCCTCCCTCCCCTTTCTTCCCTCCCCTCCCCTTCCCTTCCCTTCCCTCTTTCCTTTCTGTCTTGTTTTGGAGGCAAAGTCTCACTCTGTAACCTAGCCTGGAGTGCA
>PVKP010012406.1:0-58413 GCA_004027715.1 Plecturocebus donacophilus | reverse complement strand
CCTAAAAACTTATCAAAAAGTAAAGAACATTACAACAATGAAGAATTTACATCAACTAACGGGCAAACAGCTAGTTAGACTTAAATAACAGTATTAAATTCACATATATCAATATTAAGCCTAAACTTAAAGGGATTAAATGCCCCAATCAAAACGTACACTTAGACAAACTGAATAAAAAGTTAAAACTCATTGGTACACTGTATTCAGACCTTTCTTATAGGCAAGGATACACAAAGACTTAACATAAAGGGATGGAGGTAGATCTACCAAACCAATGGAAAGGAAAGAAAAAAAAAATCAGACTTGAACTCAGACCTGGAACAAGCAAACTTAATAAATATTTACAGAACCTACCACCCCATATCCACAAAACATATATCTATTTCAATATTATATCATACCTATTCTAAAAGTGATCACATAATAGGAAATAAATCACTTTAGTTTGCATAAGCATTTCACAGATTTAAATGAAATCCTGAGCAATAGAGCAAGATTCTCATCCTTTCTCCCTCTTTCTCTTTCTTCCTTTGTTCTCTTTTATTCTACTTCTGTCTTAAAAAAAAAAAAATAACTTCCCCTCTTTCTTTTTCAAAAAAAAAATAAATAAATAAACAAAAGATATGTCACCAAAAACTGAGAAAGACTTTAGTATTAATCTATTTTGTGTTACTTCAAAGGAATATCTGAGACTGGGTAATTTATAAATAAAGGTAGTTTTTTGGCTCATAGTTCTGCTGACTGTACACACAGCACCAGTGTCTACTTGGCTTCTGATGAGACCTAGGAAGCTTTTACCGATGCCTGAAAGCAAAAAGGGAGCAGGCTTGTGATACGTCAAAAGGAAAGGGAGCAAACGAGAGAGAAAGGAGGTTCCAGTCCATCTAACAACAGGATCTCATCTGAACTCATTACCATGGGAAGAGCACCAATTCATTCATGAAGAATCTAGCCCCATGACTCCTACACTTACCCACAGGCCTCACCTGCAACACTGGGGGTCACATTTCAAAATAAGATTTGTAGGGGACAAATATGCAAATTGTATCAGCTTCTTTTCTGGAATGGCTTAGAGATATTTTCCAAGCCTAGTAGAGTAAATGAAAGCATTCTCTGAGTGTCACCATGGGGAATAGAAAATGTGATTCACAATTCAGCCACTTCAGGAAGCACCTAGGAATTCAGGAATTACTAATTTAGCAACATTTTTGTTTTTACATATTATAGAAGTGAATTATCTAAGTTATGTAGTCATGTTTTGTTAATGATTTTTTATGCCCAGGGATCCAAGCAGGAGTCAACCATATCAAATGTGTGGTTTACTACATTTTTGCAGCTATAGCATCAGAAGAGTTATCTACAAAATAAACACGAATAAAGGCAGTAAACTCTTGATTACGTAGAGATTAAAGATGGGGAAAAATGTGAGCCAGTTATTGATAAGAGGATTTGTACTTTATTGAGTATCTAGCCTGAGTTAGTGTGTTTGAATGAAAATATCATGTCCGTGCCCTTGATTAGCTGATAGTCAAACTGATAAGTAACATTCAGAAATGTACTGTTCTATTTCTACAGTTACCCTGCTATCTTACCAATAGGAGTTAATTTTATCACTGCTCTATTTCTGTAGTCACTCCTATACTTTACCAACAGGAGTTAATTTTATCACTGGGCACATTTTGACTCAAATTCTCAACAGTTATAAGCTACATTAAATACACATATAAATATAGTGGTGCTTTATTCATAGAAAGATGTAATTCTTGTCTCTGTAACATCTTCTTCTTTCTAGGTAAATTCAGGGCAAATAAAAGCAAACAATTTTGCACAACTAGGAGAAACTATGATACCAAGAGTAAGTAAACACTGAAAGTAATATTTTTACAAAGGAATTTGAATAAATTCATAGATATTAAGTCCTATTGGGTTATTAGCATAAAGTATTTTAGTACACTCTCTCTTTTTTTTTTTTTTTGAGGTGGTCACTCTGTCACCCAGACTGAAGTGCAGTGGTGTGATCTCACCTCACTGCAACCTCTGCCTCCTAGGTTCAAGCAGTTCTCTGCCTCAGCCTCCTGAGTAACTGGGATTATAGGTGCACGCCTCCATGCCTGGCTAATTTTTGTATTTTTTAGTAGAAACGGGGTTTCACAATCTTGGCAAGGCTAGTCTTGAACTCCTACTCTTTTCTTTTTTCCTTTGATCTCCGAAAAGCAATTTTTGCTGTACTTTAATCTTTAGATGATTCATTCTAAATCTCAGAGGATAAAAATGTTGATAAAAGATAAAGAACCTGCCAGCCATATTTACTTTCTTAAGACAATTTTCTTGTAAATGAGTATTTTTAATTTTTGGAAAAAAAATTATTCTGAAATCACATAGAAAGGACTCTGTTTATTATAGGTCATTATGAAAATCTATTTATTAGATACACCTGTTTTAATGAATCTTGAGATACATAATGATATAACTATGTACTGAAACTTTTCATGTTTAAATTACAAAAGTAAAATAAAAAGGTATTTTTTAACCAAAAGTATGTTATAATATACAAACATAACAGTTAAAGCTAAAGCTACTTCTTCTTTTTCCTAGAGAAAAAGAAAACTTCTGCTTTAAGTGTGATATGTTTCACTTCAGAACTTTTTAATGAAGTAAACATATATTTTGATAAATTTACACCTGAATTTTTTTTTTAGTAAATTTAGGGGTCCAAGTAAAGTTCATACCTTGATGAATTGCATCATGGTGAAGTCGGGACTTTAAGTCTGAACTTTCAGGACCCATCACCTGAATAGTATACATTGTACCCGGTAAATTGCTTTTCATCACTCACTCCCTTCTCATCCTCCTTCCTTCTGAGTCTCCAGTGTTCATAATACTCCTCTGTATGCCCCTGCATACCCATAGCTTACTCCCAACTTATAAGTGAGAACATGTGGTATTTGATTTTCTGTTTCTGAGTTACTTCACTTAGGATAACAGCCTACAGTTCCATCTAAGTTGTATGGATCTGTAGTATTCCATTGTATCTCACATTTTCTTTATCCACTCATCAGTTGATGGGCACTTAGATTGATTCCATATCTTTGCAATTGTGTATTGTGCTGTGATAAACACATGCATGTAGGTGTCTTATGGATAAAATGACTTCATTTTCTTTGGGTGGATACCCAGTAGTGGGATTGCTATATTGAATAGTGGATTAACTTAGATCTTTTAGAAATCTCCATACTGTTTTCCATAAAGATTATGCTAGTTTACATTCCCACCAACACTATATAAGGCTACATATTTTACTGCATCCATACCAACATCTACAGATTTTTTGCTTTTTAATAATGGCCATTCTGACTGGGATAGGATGATATCTCATTGTGATTTCATTGTGCATTTTATCTGGTGATTATTGATGTTGAGCATTTTTTCATCAGTTTGATGAACATTTGTATATAATCTTTTTAAAAATGTCTATTCATGTCATCTGCCCACTTCTCAATGAGATTATTGATTTTTTCTTGCTGATTTGAGTTCCTTATATAGGTTTGGTGCAAAAGTAACTGCTGTTTTTGTCATTAATTTTATTTATTTATTTATTTGAGATGGAGTCTTGCTCTTTCGCCAGGCTGGAGTACAGTGGCACAATCTCAGCTCACTGCAACCTCTGTTTCCTGGATTCAAGCTTTTCCCCTGTCTCAGCCTCCTGAGTAACTGAGACTACAGGCACGCACCACCACGCCAGGCTAATTTTTTGTATTTTAGTAGAGACGGGGTTTCACCATGGCCAGGATGGTCTCCGTATCCTGATCTCATGATCCACCCACCTCTGCCTCCCAAAGTGCTGGGATTACAGGCGTGACCACCGCACCTGGCCTAGATACTGTTTTTTAGAGATAATGAGGTCTCAGTTTCAATAAGTAGTGCCATTATCACAGCTGTTGTCAGAACCCATAAAATTTCTGGGCCTCAGCTGATAACCCATTTATTTCATGCTGTGTTTTAGATGGTAAGATGCTGGTTAAATCAAAAAAGTCTATAGATTATTGCTGAGTGAATTGTAATACTGTAATGGAAGTTTACTATTTTCATTTTTTTTCTGAAGATCCACTGCTAAAGACTTTTATTTTAGTTCGTTTTATTCATGTAATTTTTAAAAATAAGACTTCACTGATTTCCAGACATAAAAAGAGCACAGACGATCCCTTCATTCTTTCCATTACAGCTCATTTTCTACCCAGAGATCTGAAGACAGTTTTATGTTACTATTTCTCAAAGAAATACATTTCCTCTAATGAAAAATATGGCTACAAATTAGCCTTTTTTTTAAATTGTTTATTGGTAGTCTATCTTTTTTGCTAGTTTTTAGAAACTTTGAGGCTTGTGTGTTTTTTATTGATATAAACTTTAGCTCATCTGTCCAAAAGTATAATAATAAATAAATCCTTTTATTTTTAATTGTACTTTGGGCTCTGGGGTACATGTGCACATCTGCATCCTGCAGGATTGTTGCATAGGTATATACATGCTATGGTGGTTTGCTGTCTCCATACGCCACCACCCCCCAAACCCCCTGCCGTCGCCTGCATCAGGCATTTCTCCGGGTGTTATTCCTCCCCATTTTCCCTGCCCCCGCCCCCTCCACTGTCCCTTCGCTCCCCTCCACACCCCCACCTGGCCCAGTGAGTGTTGTTCCCTTCCCTGTGCCCATGTGTTCTCATTGTTCATCACCCACCTATGTGTGAAAACATGCAGTGTTTGTTTTTCTGTTCTTGTGTCAGTTTGCTGAGAATGATGGTTTCTAGATTCATCCATGTCTCTACAAAGGACACAAACTCATCATTTTTTATGGCTGCATAGTATTCCATGGTAGGTATGTGCCACGTTTTCTTTATCCATTCTATCACTGATGGGCATTTGGGTTGCTTCCTGATCTTTGCTATCCTAAACAGTGCCACAATGAACATGTGTGTGCATGTGCCTTTATAATAGAACAATTTGTAATCCTTTGAGTATATACCCAGTAATGGAATTGCTGGGTCAAATGGAATTTCTATTTCTAGATCCTTGAGGAATCACCACACTGTCTTCCATATTGATTGTACTAATTTACACTCCCATCAACAGTGTGAAAGTGTTCCTATTTCTCCATATCCTCTCCAGCATCTGTTGTCTCCAGATATTTTAATGATCACCATTCTAACTGGCATGAGATGGTATCTCAATGTGGTTTTGATTTGCATTTCTCTAATGACCAATGATGATGAGCATTTCTTCATATGTTTGCTGGCCACATGTATGTCTTCTTTTGAAAAGTGTCTATTCATATCCTTCACCCACTTTTGAATGGGTTTGTTTGTTTTTTTTTCTTGTAAATCTCCTTTAGTTCTTTGTAGATTCTGGATATTAGCCCTATGTCAGATGGGGAGATTGCCAAAAAGTTTCCCATTCTGTTGGTTGCTGGTTCACTCTAATGATTGTTTCTTTGGCTGTGCAGAAGCTCTTAAGTTTAATTAGATCCTGTTGTATATTTCGGCTTTTGTTGCCAATGCTTTTAGTGTTTTAGTCATGAAGTCCTTGCCTGTGCCTATGTCCTGAAGAATGTTGCCTATGTTTTCTTCTAGAGTTTTTATGGTGTTAGCTCTTATGTTTAAATCTTTAATCCATCTGGACTTAATTTTTGTAAAAGGTGTAAGGAAGGGGTCCAGTTTCAGCTTCTTGCATATGGCTAGCCAGTTTTCCCAACACCATTTATTAAACAGGGACTCCTTTCCCCATTGCTTGTTTTTGTCAGGTTTGTCAAAGATCAGATGGTTGTATATGTGTGTCATTGCTTCCGAGGCCTCTGTTCTGTTCCATTGATCTGTATCTCTGTTTTGGTACCAGTACCATGCTGTTTTGATTACTGTAGCCTTGCAGTATAGTTTGAAGTTAGGTAGCATAACACCTCCAGCTTTGTTCTTTTTGCTTAGGATGGTCTTGGCTATGCGGGCTCTCTTTTGGTTCCATATGAAGTTTAAAGTGTTTTTTTCCAGTTCTGTGAAGAAGGTCATTGGTAACTTGATGGAGGATAGCATTGACTCTATAAATTACTTTGGGCAGTATGGTGATTTTCATGATGTTGATTCTTTCTAACCATGAACATGGAATGCTTTTCCATCTGTTTGTGTCCTCTCGTATTTCCTTGATCAGTGGTTTGTAGTTCTCCTTGAAGAGATTTTTTGCATGCTTTGTTAGTTGTATTCCTAGGTATTTTATTCTCTTTGTAGCTATTGTAAATGAGAGTTGGCTCATAATTTGGCTGTCTGTTGTTGTATGGGAATGCTTGTGATGTCTGCACACTGATTTTGTATCCTGAGACTTTGCCGAAGTTGCTTATCAGCTTAAGGAGGTTTTGGGCTGAGATGATGGAGTCTTCTAAATATAGAATCATGTCATCTGCAAATAGGGACAATTTGACTTCTTCTTTTCCTAATTGAATGCCCTTTATTTCTGTTTCTTGCCTAATTGCTCTGGCTAGAACTTCCAATACTATATTGAATAGGAGTGGTGAGAGAGGGCATCCTTGTCTAATGCCAGATTTCAAAGGGAATGCTTCCAGATTTTGCCTGTTCAGTATGATATTGGCTGTGGGTTTGTTGTAAATAGGTTTTATTATTTTGAGATACATTCCGTCAATACCTAGTTTATTGAAAGTTTTTATCATAAAGGGCTGTTGAATTTTGTTGAAGGCCTTCTCTGCATCTATTGAGGTAATCATATGTTTTTTGTCTTTGGTTCTGTTTATGTAGTGGATTTCGTTTATAGATTTGAGTATGTTGAACGAGGCTTACATCCCCAGGAAGAAGCCTACTTGATCGTGATGAATAAGCTTTTTGATGTACTGTTGCAATCGGTTTGCCAGTATTTTATTGAAGATTTTTGTATCAATGTTCATCATGGGTATTGGCCTATAGTTTTCTTTTTTAGTTGTGTTTCTGCTAGGTTTTGGTATCAGGATTATGTTGGTCTCATACAAAGAGTTAGGGAGGATTCCCACTTTTTGTACTGTTTGGAATAGTTTCAACAGGAATGGTACCAGCTCCTCTTTGTATGTCTGGTAGAATTTGACTGTGAACGCATCTGGACCTGGACTTTTTTAGGTTGGTAGGCTATTAATTGCTGCCTCAACTTCAGACCTTGTTATTGGTCTATTCAAGGTTTCAGCTTCTTCCTGGTTTAGTCTTGGGAGTGTGCAAATGTCCAGGAATTTATCCACTTCTTCCAGATTCACTGGTTTATGTGCATAGAGCTGTTTGTAGTAATCTCTGATGGTAGTTTGTATTTCCGAGGAATCAGTGGTGAGCTCCCCTTTATCATTTCTTATTGCATCTATTCGATTCTTCTCTCTTCTTTTTTATTAGTGTAGCTAGCTGTCTGTCTATTTTGTTGATCTTTTCAAAAAACCAGCTCCTGGGTTTATTGATGTTTTTTGAAGGGTTTTTTGTGTCTCTGTGTCCTTCAGTTCCACTCTGATCTTGCTTATTTCTTGTCTTCTGCTAGCTTTTGAGTTTGATTTGCTCATCTAGCTCTTTCAATATTGGTGATAGGTTGTTGATTTTAGATTTCTTCTTGTTTCTCACGTGGGCATTTATTGCTATAAAATTCGCTCTAGACACTGCTTTAAATGTGTCCGCTAGATTTTGGTACATTGGGTCGTCATTCTCATTGGTTTCAAAGAACATTTTTATTTCTGCCTTCATTTCATTGTTTATTCATTCATCATTCAGGAGCAAGTTGTTCAGTTTCCATGTGATTGTGTGGTTTTGAGTGCTTTTCTTAATCCTGAGTTCTAATTTGATGGCACTGTGGTCTGAGAGACTATTTGTTATGATTTCTGGTCTTTTGCATTTGCTGAGGAGTGATTTACTTCTAATTATGTGGTCAATTTTAGAGAAAGTGCGATGTGGTGCTGAGAAGAATGTGTATTCTGTGGATTTGGGGTGGAGTGTTCTGTAAATGTTTATTAGGTTTGTTTGGTCCAGATCTGTGTTCAAGTCCTGGATATCCTTGCTGACTTTCTGTCTCGTTGATCTGTCCAATATTGTCAGTGAAGTGTTAAAGTCTCCCACTATTATTTTGTGGGTGTCTAAGTCTCTTTGTAGTTCATTAAGAACTTCCGTTATGTATCTGGGTATTCCTGCATTGGGTGCATATATATTTAGGACAGTTAATTCTTCTTGTTCCATTGATTCTTTTATAATTATGTAATGCCTTTCTTTGTCTATTTTGATCTTGTTGGTTTAAATTCCATTTTACCAGAGACTAGGATTGCTACCCCTGCTTTTTTGTTCTCCGTTTTTTGGTAAATCTTCTTCCATCCCTTTATTTTGAGTTTATGTGAGTCTTTGCATGTTAGATGAGTCTCCTGAATATAGCACACCGATGGTTGTTGACTTTTTATCCAGTTTGCCAGTCTGTGTCTTTTGATTGGGGCATTTAGGCCATTTACATTCAATGTTAATATTATTATGTTTTAATTTCATCCTGCCATTTTGTTACTGGCTGGTGGTTTTGTCCATTAGTTGACTGGTTTCTTCATTGCATCATTGTTCTTTACCATTTGGTATGTTTTTGGGGTGATACTGGTTGTTCCTTTTCATGTTTAGTACTTCCTTCAGGAGTTCTTGTAAGGCAGGTCTTACAGCGATGAAATCTCTCAGCAATTGCTTGTCCCTAAAGGATATCATTTCTCCTTCACTTATGAAGCTTAGTTTGGCCAGATATGAAATTCTGGGTTGAAAGTTATTTTCTTTAACGATGTTGAATATTGGTCCCCACTCCTTTCAGGCTTGTAGGGTTTCGACCAAGAGATCCACTGTGAGTCTGATGATCTTTCCTTTATGGGTGACTCAACCTTTCTCTCTGGCTGCCCTTAGGATTATTGCCTTCATTTGAACCCTGGTGAATCTGACAATTATGTGCCTTGGGGTTGCTCTTCTTGAGGGATATCTTTCTGGTGTTCTCTGTATTTCCTGGATTTGAATGTTGGTGAGATCCCCTGTGAGTCTGATGATCTTTCCTTTTTGGGTGACTCGACCTTTCTCTCTGGCTGCCCTTAGGATTTTTTCCTTCATTTCAACCCTGGTGAATATGACAATTATGTGCCTTGGGGTTGCTCTTGAGGGGTATCTTTCTGGTGTTCTCTGTATTTCCTGGATTTGAATGTTGGTCTGCCTTGTTAGGTTGAAGAAGTTCTCTTGGATCATATCCTGAAGAGTGTTTTCCAACTTGGATTCATTCTCCCCGTCACATTCAGGCATGCCAATCAAGTGTAGATTAGGTCTTTTCACATAATCCCATAATTCTTGGAGGGTTTGTTCATTTCTTTTCACTCTTTTTTCTCTAATCTTGCTTTCTCATTTTATTTCATTGATTTGATCTTCAATCTCTGATATCATTTCTTCTGCCTGATCGATTTGGCTGTTGTTACTTGTCCATGCCTCAGGAAGTTCTCGTGCTGTGTTTTTCAGCTCCATCAAGTTGTTTATGTTCTTCTCTAAGCTGGTTATTCTAGTTAGCATTTCATCTAACCTTTTTTCAAGGTTCTTAGTTTCTTTGCATTGGGATAGAACATGTTCTTTTAACTCAGAGAAGTTTGTTATTACCCACCTTCTGAAGCCTGCTTCTGTCAGTTCATCAAACTCATTCTCTGTCTTGTGTTGTTCCCTTCATGGTGAGGAGTTGTGATCCCTAGGAGGTGAAGAAGTGTTTTGGTCTTTGATAGTTTCATCCTATTTGCACTGGTGTCTTCCCATCTTTGTGGATTTATTTCCCTTCGATCCTTGAAGTTGGTGATTTTGGGAGAAATCCCTGAATGGACGTCCTTTCTGTTGCGGTTGGAGCTATATCTTTTTCAGCCTGTGTAGGTGTTGCTGGGCTGCATCGGATTCAGTCAGGTTGCTGGATGAGTGGTCTTCTCCTGGAGTTTGTTTGCAGGTGAGATTAGCCTCGCCTTCCCAATGGCGACTCCTTCCCTGAGCTCAGTCTTCTTGGTTGGGGTCAAACTGGTGTATTATCTGCCAAGCTCTCTAGGGCACGGGCTTCAGTTTGAGTTTTGTGGGGTTGGGGACTACCAGGGCTATGGCCTGTTTCCCTGCTTTCAAGTCTGCCTCTTTCTGTGGGATGGGTAATTCCGTCCTGCTGGCACTAGTCCAAACTTCTGCCTGGATCCATGCCAACAACTTGTAGCACAGGGCAGGAGCCATCCCTCAGATTTGCATCAACAAACCCATGGTGCCTCTCAGTCTGGCGGGGCTCTCATGGACCGTGGGTTGCAGGAGGGATGAGGTAAGCACAGGATCTGAATCGGAGCACTGAGGGGGTGAAGTTCTTGACCCTCTGAGCTGGCTGCCTGTTCCAAGTGGGGACGTGCCCAACCCTGTCTCTTGCCATTACTTTTAATGACAAAAGTTGGAAGAACTTTTGCACCAATTACTAGATTCTGGATATTAATCCTTTGTTGGATGTATTGTTTGCAAATGTTTTCTCTAAATCTGTAGGTTGTCCATTTACTTTGTTGATTCTTTCTTTTGCTATGTAGAAACCTCTTAGTTTATTTAAGCCTCATTTATTTTTGTTTTTGTTACATCTGGTTTTGGGGTCTTAATCATAAATTTGTTGTCTAGGCCAGTGTTCAAAAACATTTTTCCTATCTTTTCTTCTGAAATTTCTATTGCTTCAGGTCTTAGTTTAACTTTTTAATCAATCCTGAGTTAATATTTGTACATACACATAGAAATATTTTGTATGTGTATGTTGTGTATGCTTGACCAAAATGATGTTTTATTATAGAATTATAGGTGTTATTCAGTAACTTGCTTTGGTATTGAAAAGTATATTGGTGTTTTCTCCACATTGATAAATAGCATTAACTCATTTAAAAAGTTGCGGCATAATTGCAAATGCAAATAATTGCATAATTGTAAAAAATTGCAGTAGTTCATAAAATGGAAATGCTAAAACTTTAATCTTCACTCTTCCTTTGAGATCTTTTAAACCATATGTAGGCTGGGTGACGTGTCTCATGCCTGTAATCCCAGCACTTTGGGAGACCCAGGCAGGTGGAGACTAGTCTGGCCAACACGTTGTAACTCTGTCTTTACTAAAAATACAAAAGTTAGCTGAGCATACTGGTGCACATCTGTTACTCTGGCTACTTGGGAGGCTGAGGCACAAGAATCGCTTAAACCCAGGAGGCAGAGGTTACACTGAGCCGAGATAGTGCCACTGCACTGCGGCCTGGCGACAAAGTGAGACTGTCTCAAAAAAAAAAAGTAAAGTATATGTATCCACTGATGATAATTTAGGATGGAACAATATTTCCAAAACCAACTTGCCACTGACTATTGATTTATCTCTTCTATGTCTGTGACAAGTCAACAATAAGTTGTTCTTCACCTTTTTAAAGTCTTACCATATATGTGGCAAAAAACAAAACAAAAATGTTTCCAGTAATTAATGATTAAAGTTGGGAGCAACTTTTCTCTAGAGTGAAACAAGCACAACTTTTAGGATCTTAAAACTATGCTGTTACCACTTAAGGAGAAAATAGGAAAAAAAAGTATACAACCACTTAACTTGCATCTCTCTCTCCAAATCCAATCTTCTTAGAGTAAAAGTAAACTAGTTATTTGCAAGGAGACTAAGTGAAATTACACACAAAAGCAGAGAGTGATTGGGCTGCCTGTTATTTTGTGCAATTTCATCTGAACAACAGAACAGAGTGGCCTCAGAAGCTACCCCGGGTTGGTCATCTATGAAAAGTAATGTCAGAGGTATATTTCTCTTTATCTCTTTTGAGAATGCTCACATCCTTACTCTCCCCCACCTCTCCCCGCTTCTCACTAACACTTTTGACTATAAGCTTTCTTCTATTACTAATAGAGGAAAAACTTCAAAGAACAAGATTTTGGTAAATTATCTAATTGTCAAAAAAGATGGTTATTCAGAAAGATGATGGCCATCCCTGAGAAAATTATTTAACCATTCATTCTGTTAGTTCAATTCTAACAAGTTTTACTTTTTTTGAGTAAAAATAGCCAACATTAAATTAGTGCTGTGTGCCAGTTGTTGTCACAGTAATCCCTTCAGTGAGATCCAAATATTATCCCCAAATTTCAAACTAAATAAGTGAAATCCAGCTTGGTTAAATGGCTTGTTGAGGACTGCACAGCTTAAGTAATAGAGCTAGAATTTAAGGTCATATTGTACTTTTCTCAGACCCTTCATACTCAATCTTTCCATTTTATTGATTATATTGGGTAAAACTTATGAATGGAGTTATGGTTTTATAGAAACATTCCTTGGAAACATAGATGCATACATTTGTAAATTTTTTTCTTTATGGAAGGGAAGTTTGATACAGATGTAAATTTTTATGAAGATAAAATGAAGGGCATCAATAAGGCAACATGATCACACACATAATAAAAATAGTGATCTCAAATGCTGACTCCTATTTATTCTACTCCCAAAGGGAACCAAACCATAGTCTATATTATTCAAATTTCTGATATCTGTGTAGACCTGGAAAAAATATCTGTAAGCCAACATTTAATAAATAAAATGTAGTATGTTCATTTTCAAACAAAATTTAGATTGATATACTTAAAATCAACTATGCTTTCTTTTTGACCAATGTAAGAATTATAAGAACTAAAAATATAGATCCTCTTTAAAGTTCAGAATGTAAATAAGATTCTATTTTTCTTCTTTATTTTCTTTAGGACCTCAGATATACATTGAAATCTACTGTAAGCAGTCAATAGTCTCTGTAGTTTTAAAAATATTACCTTTGCTTTAGAAATATGAATTATTGCTTCAACAGTATGATTCAAACACGGATTTCTCAATTTTAAAACCACCTCTTTCCTTGTAACCAAAATACATTCATTTTTGTAGTTATATTTGGGGCAGGCTTTTGTATAAAGAATTTCAGCCCTCCAGCAGAATGACTGTCAGCTGAGATATACTGCCACATTTTCTGGAGTGCCACGACAGTTCAGCCACCCTAGCCAGAAAGCCTCCCACCAATGGTGCCTTGAGCATCCACACCAGAACACCGACGCCAGTGGCCCCTCTGTCATCCTCTGTGGAGGGCTGTTGCTAGTGTTTAGGGAAAACCTCGAACCCTCCAGCCCAGATGGGGCTTGACTTCAAATGACCAAAGAACAAAGCACCCATTCCCAATCCCCTAGGGTTAAAGCACACAGCCCGTGAGTGCAGAGCTGGGTCTTAACCCCTGAAAGCATCCAGCGATGAAGCTGTTCAACTATACCTAAATTGCACCACAATCAAAGCCTCAAGGGCAATGAAGAGCATAAAAGCAAAAAGCCTCATCCAATGTACAGATACTTCAAAGGATGAAGAATCATCAGCCCACATAAATGGAAAACAAAAACAGCATGAGAACTCTGGCAACTCTAAAATCCAATGTATCTGCTTGGCAGTAAACCATCACACTTTCTTCTTGGCAATGGAGTCTAACCAGAGTGAAATGGCTCAAACATTCAGCATCTGGATGGAAAGGAAACTCATTGAGGTACAAGAGAAGGTTGAAACCCAATCCAAGGAAAATAGTAAAATGATCCAAGAGTTGAAAGATGATACAGTCATTTTAAGAAAGAAAGAATGGAACCTCTTGAAATGAAAAATTCACTACAGAAATTTCAAATGCAGCTGTGAGTATTAACTACAACTACAGAGTAGACCAAGCTAAGGAAAGTATCTCAGAGCTTGAATACCACTCCTTTAAAATAACACAAGCAGATAAAAATTTGAAAAATTAAAAATGAACAAAACCTCTCAGGAATATGAGATTATGTAAAGTGACCAAATCTGTGACTCATTGGCATTCCAGAAACTGAAGGAGGGAGAGCAAGTAACTTGGAAAGCATGTTTAAGGATATAGTCCACAAAAATTTTCCTAATCTTGCTAGAGAGGTCAACCACATGCAAATTTGTGAAATTCAGAAAACACCTGTGTATCACTATACAAGTCAAAAAGCTCTGGAGAAAAGAGAATACATATACACTGTTTGTAGGAATGTAAATTTGTTCAGCCACTGTGGAAAGTAGTGTGGATATTTCTCAAAGAACTTGAAACAAAACTAACATTCAACCCAGCAGTTCCACCAGCAGGTATATACTGATATTAAAGTAAATATTTCTACCTAAAAGACCCATGCACTGGTGGTATGGTTTGGTTCTTTGTCCCTACCCTATTCTCATCTTGAATATAATCCCCATAATCCCTATGTGTGAAGGGCAGGACCTGGTGAGAGGTGACTGGATCATGGGAGTGGTTTACCCAATGCTGTTCTCATGATAGGGAGTGAGTTCTTAGGGGATCTGATGGTTTCCTAGGAGGCTCTTCTGCCTTTGCTCATTCACTCTCCCTCACCTGCTGGCCCATAAGATGTGCTTTGCTTCACGCTCACCTTCTGCTGTGATTGTATGTTTCCTGAGGCCTCCCTAGTCATGCAGAACCATGAGTCAATTAAACCTCTTTCCTTTATATATATATAAATATATATATATTTTTTTCTTTTTTTTTTTCTTCAAATCTAGCTTCTGTAAGAAATGTGTTTCTGTTTCCAATATATATTATCCCATCTTGGCTATGTCTTTGTAGCAGTGTGAGAAGATGCTAATACAACTAGTATGTTAATTGCAGCACTGTTTATGATAGTGAAGACGTGGAGTCAACCAATATATTCATTAATGGTGAACTGAATGAAGAAAATGTGGTGTATATATACCATGGAATAGTACATAGCCATAAAAAAGAAGGAAAGCATGTTCATTGCAGCAACATGAATTAACACTGGGAGAGAGAACCTATTTGGTTCTCACCTGTTTTTACTTATATGTGTGAGCTAAACATTGAATATGTGGACACAAAGAAGGGAACATGTGCATACTGGGGACTGCCTGAAGGGGGAGTGTGGGGAGGGGAGCATGGGTTCGATACTTTGGAGTACTATGCTCACTCTCTTGGTGATGGGATCATTTGTACACCAGGTCTTAGTGACATGTAATATACCCATGTAACAAATCTGCACATGTACACTCTGGATGTAAATTTTTTAAAAAAATCGAAATAATGCATAAAATCCGTGGATCTTTCTCATTCCCCCTGAAATGTTATACCAAAAAGTTACTACTTTTTAAAAGTACCTTGAACTCCTCTGTAAATGGTATATAGAAGGGTATTTTCACATTATAATTCTTATATTGGTAGCTTATTTCCTTCCCTTTTTTAGATCTACATATCTTGTTTAGTTGGTCTTTAGTTTTTTCACATGTAAATAACATGAGCTATTAAAAAAGAATTTCAGTGTGTTATTATTTTGTGAGTACATATAAAAATCACTCTAAACTTCAAAAGTCATCATTTTTAAAAACGTTATATTAAATGTAAGTTTTAAATGTAAATAATTGTTTTTTTGGGTCAAATAAATTGGCCTAATTTTATTTATTAAAAAAAATTCACTCAGAGTTTTATAATTATTTAGTTATTATTCCACAAAATCAACAGAATTCCAATTCTATAAAGAAAAATCAACATCAGCTTGTGCAGTATTACTCAGGATCATCCCTTACTGTGGTGAATATCTTTTTCTACAGTTCAATCAACCAGACTAGGAATCCTTGCCTCTTCAAAGATAAAATTAAATCTTATTCTAGTCCATAGATTTGAGATTTCCAGTTAGTCTTCATATTGTATTGTCTTGAGATTTTACCAATAAACTTAAATTTGTCATGGGTTCAATGGGTTAGGTGCTTGGGTGTCTGAGTATAGGAGCCCCACATAGTTAAGTGGTAGCCACTTGAACTTCATTCTACCATGGCCAGTTCAGAGATACCAAACTGCTCAGTGATAATACTGGGGTGAATATAAGCTCCTGTTCTAAAATCATATAAGACATGGGAAAACAATCAAATTAGTAAGGAAAAGGAGAAGCCATTAACTACAGAATTAGGTCTCTCAAGAACTCCAGATAATGAGGTAACTGATTATAAAACAATTGATATTTAGGATAATAGGAAGTAACAAGAAAATAAAAACATTAGAAAAAATGATAAAAAGGAGAAAATGGAATAGGCAAATTTGAAAAGAAGCATTTTTTTTGGAAATAAAAAAGCCCTTGAAATTAAAAGTATAATTGATTGAGTAAACAACATATTGTTTAAATTAACTGAAAAATGAGTGAACTAAAAATTTAATGAAGTCACTCACAATATAGTACACAAGGGCATCTATTCAATAAGCACTGAAACAAAGTGAAATAGAGAGTGAAAGGTGAAATATGAAAAAGAAGTCAAAGAGAAATGAAGTATAGAATCAAAATACCCAATTACAGTTCCCAGGGAATGGAATGGAAAGAATGAAGAAGAAGTAATAATTGAAGAGAAAGCAATTATAATTTTTCTAGAGTTGTTAAAATTTTTTTATTCAAAATCATAAAAAGTCCAAGACTTTCAGAATTAATAAGTCAAACCTAGACAAGTTATGTTAAACATGCCAATAAATAAATTCAAAGTAACCAGAAAGAAAACAGTGCCCAAAATTGAATGAAGACCCACAAATCAAACCAAAGCAAATGAAAACAAAAACAATATAGATTTGAGATGAAACTCAAAGAAAAGGGTATGAGAATAGTAAATATGTGTAAAAATGACAGTGAGTTGAAATTTCATAGCTGCAAGCCAATGATATGTCTGACCATACCACGTGTTGAGGAGTATATGGAGAAAGCAGAACTCTTATATACTTTAATGGCAGGGCAGATTCATACAAATGCATAATAAGCAATTTTTTGATATCTGGAAGAATTGACGATCTTAATACTTTTTTGGCGCATCCATTCTACTGAAAAATACACCTCCAATTATTATTGTTAGAGCCCAGAAAGTAGGAGACTTCAGTTTTAGAAGTGTTGAAATATTTTTTTACTTGTGTTTTTAGAGTGAATGAAATACATTGAAGAAATTTTCACGTAAGTAGAGAAAAATGTGTATTAGAAAGTTCACAGTGATACTGTATCTACTAGGGAATATCTGGAAATGACCAAAGTGTCAATCAACAGGAACATGGATAAATAAATTAGGGAGTGGTAATAGAGTGAAGTGTCATATTCCGTGAATTGAACAAACTAAGGGTACTAAATCACACAAGCACAATATTAAATAAAAAATAAATCAACTATGCAAGGATATACATGGTAAGATATTTTTATATATAACTTTAAATGACGTAAAGCAATACTTATTGTTGCATTTATATTTAATAAATATGTAAAGTTGCATTACCAAAATCAAGTCTCTGGTTGTGAGTGATGGAAATGCTACCAGAGATTAACTCTAAGACCTTTATTATATTTGTACAGCTTCATCTTTCAAGGTTTATGGTAGGTAAACAATTGTTAACAATATTCTTTTTAGATTTTATGTGTCTGATCTATTTCAGAATGTAGCATTATTTAAATGCAATCTGGTACAACCATTTTTTAAAGGAAAAACTAAGGAAAATATATTTTGTTCTCTTTAATACAGACAGTTCCTGACTTACAGTGTTTCAACTTTAAATTTTTTGATTTTACAATGGTGCAAAAGCAATAAGAGTTCAGTAGAAAACAGTTTTGAAGTATAGGCTAGCTTTTCCAGGGCCAGCAGTGTGTAATAGGATACTCGCTCACCATGCTGGGCAGCTGCAAGGAGCTACAGCTTCCAATCAGCTGCATGATCAAGAGAATATAACAAATACTCTGCTGTGTACCATGTTGCCAGATGATTCTGCCCAACTGTAGACTAATGAAAGTGTTCTGAGAACATTTTTTATAGGTTAGGTGTATTAAGTGCAATTTCAACTGAATGATATAATTTCAACTTGCAGTGGGTTTATTGAACAGAACATAATGCCATTAAAAGTCAAGAAACATTTGTACTTTACCCCCATGACATGGTGAGAGGAGGCTGGGGATATGTCAAAGGGACAATGAAAAGGTTTGATGAAACATGGTCCCAAAACATTATTCTGAAATGAATGTAACTCAGGTATTCTCTAAAGCCACGAAGGACTGTCTGTTTAAATTAGAGAAGCATGTCCTTATTTCATAATGTAAACAGATTTCACTGGACTTTCAATCACAAATGAGGTGATTTTTTCATGCTATTTACCAGAGTAGTGAGAACTTACTCATGTAACAATTGATCATTTAATTCAGGAGTAACAGTGAATTTTTAAGTTAATAAGGGCCCTACTGAGCCTTGATCTCTTAAGCTTTTATCTTGAGACCTAATTATGATTATTATTACATTAGTAAGAAGCCACTTCTGATATTCATACATCATAGTGAAATATGTGCTTTATTTAAAATGTTGCTATTATCAGATAGATCAAGAGATTTTATTACAATTTATTTCATAATCATTCAGACTGAGAAGAGATCCCTCTTTATATAAAAGCAGAGAAAGTTGATGAACAGCAAAGATTTTACTTATTTGTTTTAGTCCTAAATTAATAGACTCAGAATATTACTTATTTCATATGTGCATTTTCTATCACTTTCTGTTGCATTTAGTCTTTACATATACAAAATAATGCATTAAATAATAAAATATTTTTTCTAATAATGACTTAATGTTATTCTATAATGAAAAATGACATTTCCTTCTCTTAAGCCAGTAATTATTTTAAAATTTTAACATGCAGATGAATATTAATAATTCTAATTGGTTTACCTGTAAGAGGAATAAAAAAGGTTGGAATTTCATTAGTATGACACATTAAAGTGATATAGCATTGATTCCTATTTACCTCCTTTCCAAACTGATCACTTGTAAAAGTTGGTACTTCTTTATTAAGATTCAAAAGTTGCATGGCTGAGCTCTCTGGCTCATGCCTGTAATCCTAGCACTTTGGGAGGCCGAGGTGGGCAGATCACTTGAGCTTAGGAGTTTGAGACCAGCCAGAACAACATGGCAAAACCCTGTCTTTACCAAAGATACAAAAAATTAGCTGGGCATGGTGACATGTGGTCCCATGGTATTTGAGAGGCTGAGACCTAAGAATTGCTTGAGGCTTTAGAGGTGGAGGTTGCAGTAAGCCTGGGCAACAGAGCAAGACCCCATCTAAAAAAGAAAAAAAAGATTCAAAAGTTGCAGTTTGTTATCCTTCTCAAAATTAGTCTTCCACTCATCTTATATAAGTTCTAAGAAAGATCTACACTTCTCAATGGTTCCTCTTATTTATACAGAATATCCAGGATTGTACAGCTAAGGAAAGCCTTGGCAAAGGCTTCTCTCATAATCACTAAAATATTTTAATTGGCAATGGATAAACCGCAGGGCATCTTGGTTTTCTAAACCAGACAGAGCCAGAGACCAAAATGGCTTGAATCTATGGTGTGGAACCGTCTTTGGCAAATTCAGCTTATTCTGTAACCTAATCCCTCCTGCATATGTTTGCAGATTAATCTTCTTTAAATACCACTTCTGTTTTGTCACTTTTCTGGCTAAATACCACCTGCCTCTTCAGCTGGAATTATTTGTATT
This sequence comes from Plecturocebus donacophilus, assembly GCA_004027715.1. NCBI lineage: Eukaryota > Metazoa > Chordata > Mammalia > Primates > Pitheciidae > Plecturocebus > Plecturocebus donacophilus. The sequence goes on along the minus strand of PVKP010012406.1, from coordinate 38,814 downwards.
CCAGTTTGAATTTTGAATATTACAATATGGAAACAAAATATCACACATATGTTTCAAAATGCTGCAAGGATCTCAGTACCGACTCAGTAATACACGGGGATATGGTTGAAGCTTTAACCCTGAGTCATTAGTAAAGAAAACAAAGATGCTGCTCTTAAGATCTAAAAAATATCAGACAATAGCGAACAACATCTTATTCAGAAAAAAGCAGAGAAAAAATATTCTGGATTTAAGAGACCAAGAGACCAGAAGAACAAAGTAGAGTGGCTTAGGAAATTTTCAGAAAATGCTGATGGTATGGAAGCAAAACCTCTTGCTCCCCACACTTGGTGAACACCACCATTGAAACAAAACCAAAAACAAAAGCTAGAAAAAACCAAAATGTTATCTTTAATGAAATGTCAATGAACCACAAAAGCAGTCACTGAAACTCCTGTAGGTTCTTGGGGAAACAGAATAAGCAGGAGGTTCAGGCTACTGCAACTTCTCCCCAGTGCTCATCATGATCACCTTCTCCTGTTACCTTCTGTCCGCTCCTGTGTCCTGGGCCTTCTCTGGTGTATCTTACCCTTTGGAAGAAAGGGAAGCCAATAGAAAAGCAGCAGAAGGGTTTGTTTCTCACAAGGATAACAACTAACAATTTTCTTATTAATAATAGTAGCAGTGGTGATAATAGTCAACATTTACAGAATGTGTAAGACAGAATGCAATTCTGATACTTGAATTTCAGCCCCAAGACCTCCTCTTTACTACTATGTTTCCTGTTGGCAATATTTTGTTGAACTAACTCAGCTTGTGGTCCACAGATTTTGACTGGCAAGACAAATTTTTCTCTTATAACACATAAGGAAGCTTCCCATTTGCTCTCCTTTTCTCACCTCCCAAGTTTAGATGAATAAGAAAAAGCAAACAGATCTTTAAGGAGTCTATGAGACTTAGGATCAAGTACTTGTGATTACTTCTCAGTGAGAATGCATTTTACACAGTAATTCCACATCGGGGATTAAAAGACTTATACTTTAGTCTTGCTTATGCATTTCATAAGCTGTGGGACTCAGAGTAAGCCACTTGGTTTAGAAGTGGCATTATTGAAACAGTTATAGATGAGTCTTTCAAATAACAGCATGTAAGTAGTCTTTAAACAGAAGTGAATGCATGTAAGTATTTGGTTGTTTTGTGTGATACGTGGTTTGTTCACAATTCTGAAATAGCTTAGTGGAAAAAGTGTAATACAGTTTTTAAAATTTGACTTTTTCCCCTGAGTTTGAGGATTTGCATTTGGCTGTTTAGGAAAAGTTAAGTGAAAGTTTTTGATCGAACTCTCAACTAAATAAGCCTAAGGAATTTTGTTGTTAACAAATTTGATCTACCGTATGTGAATCTGCTCTTCTTATAAATCTTTACAGGACATGTACAATTCATTGATTCAGCCCATGTGTTATTTTCCCTTAGAGAAAATGATGCTTATTCTCTTGTTACGGAATAAGCCGGACTGGATAGGATATAAGCAAACAACTGCATTCTTCCTCCCAGCATCCCTTCACACGTGATCCATGGCCTTGAACAAAACCTCTCATGTCTCATGGCTTTCTAGCTAATTTTTGTATAGAAAGTTTAACAGTGTCTGTGTTTGTAGCAACAAGTAAAAGCCCACATATTTAATGGTTATATCCTGTTCTATCCACTAACAACTGAAATCCACAGCTTTGTTTTTTAGACATAGAGTAGAACGTAGAAGCTGATATTGAAGACTCTTAAACCCAGATTCTAAGTTTGAAGTCCTAGCTTTGCCACTTTTACTGTGCAAACTCACACTATTGCTTAATATCTCTATGCCTCAGTTTCTTCTTCTGTAAAGCCGGTGTCTCTGCATTAGTAAATGTCAAACTTCTACAGTAAAGCCAAAAACATAAATAAACGCTCAATTAATGTTAGATATTATTGCTGTTAGCATCTTTCTTTATGCACTCTGGTTCACTCTGATTCTCACCAAACTTGATGAAACATAGTTGTCAAGTGCTGGTGGGAGCTGCTTTTCTTTTTTCTTCCTCGATCCCCTCTCCACATGCGAGCTGCCTTGTCTCTACACTTTCTAATTCAGGTTCAAGAGAGAGAAACTTAGAAGAAAAAAGCACAATCTTGCTTTCATTATTTTTATTTTTAATGTCATTTGGTTTGGGGAGAACAGGTAGTGTCTGGTTACCTGAATAACTTTTTGGTGTTGACTTCTAAGATTTTGGTGCACCCATAACCTGAGCAGTGTACACTGTACTTAATGTGTAGTCTTTATCCCTCAACCCCCTCCTACTCTTTTCCTTGAGTCTCCAGAGTCCAATGTATTATTCTTATGCTGTTGTGTCCTCATAGTTTAGCTCCCACTGATGAGTGAAAACATTCAATGTTTGATCTTCCATTCCTGAGTTACTTCACTTGCAATAATGGTTTCCAATTCAATCCAGGTTGCTGTGAATTCTATTATTTCATCCTTTTTATGGCTGAGTAGTATTCCATGGGGTGTGTGTGTGTGTTTGTGTTTGTGTGTGTGTGTGTATGTGTGTGTGTGTATATATATATATATTATATATATATGTATAATGTATATATCACATATTTTAATCTACTCATTGATGGGAATTTAGGCTGGTTTCATATTTTTGCAGTTGAGAATTGTGCTACTAAACGTGTGTACAAGTATCGTTTTTTGTATAATGACTCTTTTTCTCTGGGTAGCTACTCAGGAGCGGGATTGCTAGATGAAATGATAAATCTACTTTAAGTTCCCTAAGGAATCTCCACACTGTTTTCCATAGTAGTTGTACTGTTTACATTCTCACCAACTGTGTAAAAGTGTTTTCTTATCACATCTACCTCAACATTTATTACTTTTTAATTTTTTATTATAGGCATTCTTGAAGGAGTAAGGTGGTAGCATGTTGTGGTTTTGATTTTCATTTCCTTGATAATTAGTGATGTTGAACATTTTTTTCACATGTTTGTTGGCCATTTGTATATCGTCTTTTGAGAATTGTTTATCCATGTACTTAGCTCACTTTTTGATGGGATGTTTGTTTTTTCCTTGCTAATTTGTTTGAGTTCCTTGTAGATTCTGGATATTAGTCCTCTGGCAGAAGTATAAATTCTGAGGATTTTCTTCTTATTATTATTATTATTTGCTGTGTAGAAGCTTTTTAGCTTAATTAAGTCCCATTTATTTATCTTTCTTTTTGTTGCATTTGCTTTTGGGTTCTTGGTCATGAAGTCTTTGCCTAAGTCAATGTCTAGAAGGGTTTTTCTGATGTTATTGTCTAGAATTTTTATGGTTTCAGGTATTAGATTTAAGTCTTTGATCCATCTGGGGTTGATTTTTGTATAAGGTGAGAGTTGAGGATCCAGTTTTGTTCTTTTACATGTGGCTTACCAATTACCACAGCATCATTTGTTGAATAGGGTGTCCTTTCCCCATTTTATGTTTTTGTTTGTTTTGTTGAAGATCAGTTGACTGTAAGTATTTGACTTTATTTCTCCATTCTCTTTCTCTTCCATTAGTTTAGAAGCCTATTTTTATAAGCCTCTTTTTATACCAGTGCCATGCGGTTTTTGTGACTATAGCCTTATAGTATAGTTTGAAGTCAAGTAATGTGATGCCTCTAGATTTGTTCGTTTTGCTAAGTCTTGCTTTGGCTATGCAGGCTCTTTTTTGATTCCATATGAATCTTAAGGTATTTTTTCTAGTTCTGTGAAGAATGATGGCGTTATTTTGATGGGAATTGCATTGAATTTGTAGACTGCTTTTGGCAGTATGGTCATTTTCACAGTATTAATTCTACCCATCCATGAGCATGGGATGTATTTTTATTTGTTTGTGTTATCTATGATTTATTTATCTTTCTAAAAGATAATTCAAATATCTACAAATGTGAGTTTGTTTGTGTGTATATGTGTGTGTCTGTATTTCATTTTTAGGAATGTATGCAAAAAATGTCTGACAAGTGCACTGAGATTCACTTCTGAGACTGTATTATAAAGCCAGCCACAAGGACAGAAGTCTTTACTGTCTTGGCTTCCATGGAATCACCAGCATCTAACATACTGCCTCGCATAACAGAATAAACATTAAGGCTTTTTGTTACATATTTTATTAAAATGATACTGTTCTTACAGTGTTAACATGAATTACATGCCAGGTTCTGGACAGAAATATGGTTATATTTAAGCATAAATCAGGCCACATTTTGACCCACCTTCTTGTAACCTAAACTCACATAGCACTAAATACTGATCATTTACATCTTCACTGTTCCCATAGGTAGGATCTCTGATGTTAGAGTTATAATACTTTTGTTTAAGAATTGCTTAAGATGTTTTTCAGATTTTGAACTCCAGTGGAAGGGCTGATACCAACCAGTTTGAAGACCCCTGCAGAGGAATTGAATCAGCATGAGAATGCAGTTTTTCATTTTCCATTCCGTGACTTCCCCTGAACTCTTAGACCAATCCAAGATCCCCACACCTCAGCTTAAGTAAGAAGTTTAAGTAAGTAAGCTTTGAAGTAAGAAATTTATTACACTGAGAGGCCCCAGAGAGAGGAAATCACCAAATGCCACACAGAACCACAGAGGAAAGCTGCAGTGTGGTCAGGAGAGAGAGCAGCAAGAGGAAAGTCTAGGCCACAGGCTTAGTTGAAGTTTCTATGGGAAAGGCAAGGCTAGCCATAGGGCACAGTTTAAGACTGGCTGCTTTGAATAATTCTAGTGAGCTTTGGGATGTAGGAGCAGTCAGTACCTGGTCCTGGGATAACAGCAGGGGAAACATTGACTTGGTGTGTGAGAGTTCAGTAAGTCAGTGGTTAGGGCTATAGATTTGGGATGGGTTGGTTTACAGATGAGACATGCTTGAGCTGTGCCCTTTCCTGTCTCTAAGAATTAACTAGCCCTGAGTAGGACAGCTTCTCCCTAGGCTGAGAGGCTACAAATACCAGGGCATCAAGAATACAGAAAATATAGCTACTACCATTGGCTCTCTGATAAATGGAAGCCACATAGACAAATTAAAAAATCTGAGAAAGCAGAGCAAAAATATAGATATCACTATATCTATATTCATATCCAAAGCTTTAGTTACATCAATCCCAAAATAAAAATGGTAACTATCAATGAATGTGGGATTGAGTCATTTTTTTAGACAGCTAACAATCATTGAATATTATTATTTTACCTGCTAATCTGATAATCACCTCTTATTTAAACCTTTCAACAACCATATTTGATAGATTCTATAATTATTTGTATTCCAGCGAGAAAAATAAGGCTAAAAGAGGTTAAGTGATTTTTTACAAGGCACACATAGCTAGTGAAGTTCACAGCAGGGACTCTTTGGTTAGTCAGATTCCAAAGAGTATTTTGCTAATGAACAAATTACATTATGTTTTCTGAACTGCATACTTGATGATGTGTTACTTTTTTAAATAAAAGGAAAATACTTGTAGGCATATATTTGAAAAATTGCATATGTAATTAGTCCATTCTTGCATTGCTATAAATAACTTCCTGAGACTGCGTAATTTATAAAGAGAAGAAGTTTAATTGGCTCACAGTTTCTTAGGCTATACAGGAAGCATGGCTAGGGAGACCTCAGGAAACTTACAATCATGGTGGAAGATGAAGGTGAAGCAGGTATGATGTACATGGCAGGAGCAGGAGGAAGAGAGCAAAGGGGAAGGTACTTATACTTTTAAACAACCAGATATCATTAGAAGTCAGTATCATGAAAACAGCAAAGGGAAATTTGTCCATGATTTAGTCACCTCCCACCAGGCCCTTGCTCTAAAATTGGAGATTATAATTTGACATGAAATTTGAGTGGAGACACAAATCCAAACCATATCAGTATACAAATATATATAAATAATATATAAACATACCTGCAAAAACAAACCTGTGAGTGTGTGTGTATATATATATGTATCTATGTATGTGACTATATATGTATTATGTATGTGTGTAAAACAATAATGTCTTAAAAGTTCTCAGCACAGGTGATATAAAGTATATACATGGGCAATAGAATAAGATACAAGGATAATAAAGTGGATATTGTCCATACTTGCTCTCTTTATATAAGTGTATATATGTGTTTGTCTATAGCAGGTTTATTTTAAGAGTTGTATGTATGTTTGGAAGCTATTTAAATCTATTTTTCAGGGCTATTTTATGTACACTTTTTTGTTAGTATTTTAGTGATTTTTAGTTAAAGAAAAACAATGTTTTCCAAGGGCAACAAAGTGAACTGAAGGTCAGAAGGAAACTGGGTGTGGTCTTCTTACAAGCTCTTGTTCCAAAACCCAGAAACGAGGAAAGAGGGCCCTCTCAGGAACCCTGGGATAGATTGACATAGCAGAGGGAGTCCTTTGGTGGGGTGGGCAGAGCTGCCAGCCCACCTGTGTGACTGTATTGTTTTGAGTGAGCTTAAAGGCAATTTCCATGTGCCACTCCATTGGCAAAATTAACTGTTATTCTTGGAGAGCATCAAATTAATGAATAATGCAAGAACCAAAAGAGCGACTTATTCCCTTGGATTCTGAATCATAATCAGGAAATAGCTTTTATCTGGTGCATGCATAGTTTCATTCTTCATGGAGCAGATTTGAAGGAAGGTAAGGTCATTCTAGGTGTCAGTTTCATTCATGGTACCCTGCACCTTCCAGATGAAGTCATGCATGATGTTGGCATACTGTGTGGTGGTGGGATTGCCCATGATACTTTTGATGGGAATGCCTTTAAGGAATAAAATAACTGGATCACCAGGGCTGCTATTGGATTCTAGATGACAACTGTGTGTACAACAGGCTCTATATCTGTATCTTCCTGAATATCATAGCATTAGCTATGCATTTGTTATAATCTATCTCCCATGGGGGTGATGGCTGACTAGGAGTCAGTCACTTCTGTGTTCACCACGATGATTCCCTGCAGTCCCTTCTGGCTCTGAAGTCATTTCAGATGCCTCCTTCATCTCTGCCATTTTTGACTGATCTGATAGCTCCATGTCACAACATTCAGCCCAGTCCCATGCCTTTCTGCTACAATAGTTTTTGAATAGAGAATATCTATTGGATCAGTGACAACTTGGTGCTTTCAAGAACAATCAGTCACAAGACAGATAAAGTGCTATTTAACAGCAGCTGAACTTCAAGTATCTCCGACATTAGAGAATCAGAGAAAGGGTATCTAATTCTTGAAGTAGTTTGCAGATGCTGCCAAGAAACGGAAACATATATTTAGTTTTTCAGCAGATGAAAAGAAAGCTTTGAGAAAACCTCATCTTATGCAACATCATCCAGATGTAGTATACATATTATTTGAAATGATGCTGTCCCCACTCATTTATGGCATTTTAGTATCATTGAAAGCCAGTAGTAGTACTTGCCATAAAATGACTACACTGAGAAAAGAAAAGTTTTTCCAGCTTTGCAAAACTGGCATTTGCATATCCCCACAAAGTTTGACATTTGCTAAGATAACAAAGTTTTTCCTACTTCTTAAAGTATCTGAAACTTCAAATTTGAGCTAACTTCAAACCCAGCAATGAGGAATTCAGTGATGTCGGTAGGAAATCCCTTCATTGATTTATTCGAGCACATTTTCCATTTGCGTTCAGAAAAACAGGGATCACAAATGGGGACAGTGTTTTGTGACCTAGTAGATCTTGTCTGACTTTCATTCCCAATCTCCTTACTGTAATTTCTCAGTTTTTTTCTGAACTGCCTTAGCTGTCTCTTAACTACCTTAGCAGAATAGGAAACTAATTTTCAGAATTCTCTTGTTCTCTTGTCCAGGTTTCTAGGTGCTTCTCAACTCAAATAGAATCACAGGTGTTTCTATGTGTGATAATGCCCATTCCGAGTTCATGAGAGTCAAAATGATAGATAATAATGTACCAGTATCTTGGACTTGTAAAGTCTTATGAGATAATAGTATAGCATTTTGGATTAATGCAGCAAGTAAACCAAAGTACCAAAAAGTTAAATGCTACGATTAATGTTTATTTTGGTTGAGAACTGTGCTAAAGACTGAATATGGATGAGCTCCTTTAAGTCTAACAAAGTCCTGAGTTCTATTCAACAATGATTAGTTCAACTCTTAGTTGAAGAGGCTCTTTCTTTGATTGCATTACATTTGAAAGAGATGGCTCTTAAGTATTATTTGAGAAAGACATTTTTTTGGGTGTTTAAAGTGCTAAGAGAGTGAGAGGAGCTTTACCTTTTCAAGTGTCAGAGAAAAAATTAACAATTGAAAGTTTTCTAAAGTAAATACTTTAAGAAAAAGATAGGTCAGAGACCTAGAGTCAGGATAAAACCTGTCTAAAGCTGTCAACCTGAGGGGAACACAATGGCAATCTTGGTCACAGGCAAAGAAGGACAAACAAACACTGATAAAAAGAAATTAGAGATCAATGTAGGAGCAGTATTGTAAGAAAGGATATTATTGCTCTAAATACATGTAAAAATCATGCTTTAGATAAATTATATTGGATATGATTGAAACATAATTTACATATAAGCTTTCCCAACTTTTGTCAGGGGTTTCTAATGAGCTACTGAGAACAGGAAAAGAATCAATAAAAAGCAAATTCAAAAATATGATTTTAGGCCAGGTGCTGTCTCATGCCTGTGGTCCTAGCACTTTGGGAGACTGAGGCAGGTGGATCACTTGAGGTCAGGAGTTTGAGACCAGCCTTGCCAACATGGTGAAATCCCATTTCTACTAAAAATACAAAAATTAGCTGGATGTAGTGGTGCATGCCTGTAATTCCAGCTAAGTGAGGTGGGAGAATCACTTGATCCCGGGAGGCAGAGTTTGCAGTGACAGAGATTGTGCCATTACATTCAGCCTGGACAACAGAGTGAGACTCCATCTCAAAAAAAAAAAAAGCAATATTATAAATGATATTAATACATTATGATTTATTAAGGTATTAATATCATTTGTAAAGACAATGGTGTCATTTTAAACTCAAGGTTAATATATTTATAGGTCTGAAAATTAGCATATCCATAACCCAATTTATAATCTTTCCAAACCCCAAGACTTACCACTCCCCCATGCTTTCCAAGCTCAAGCAATTCTACCATTTAGCTCCCACACTTAGGAAACAGATATTATGCATCTCTTTCTGTCACATGTCATATCCAGTATATCAAAAATCCTTAAGGCTTACCTTGCATACACATCTAGGATGTCACCACTTCTGCTGTTACCATTCTGCACCCTGATGCTATCACCTCTTGCCTGCATTGTGGCAGTATTCTCCCATCTGGCCTTGCTGTTTCTTCCCATGCTCTCTTCTTACAAAACAACCAAGGTATCCCTTTAAAATGTAAATTAGATCTTGTTTCTCTTCTGCTCAAACACCCCAGTGGCTACCCTTTGCCTTTAGGTCAATTGCCAAATTTGTCATGGTAGCTAATCAGGGTCACTCATTACTTTTATGACTTCAGTGTTCACTAGTCTTCCTTTGGCTCACTCTCTGGAATTCATAGGGAAGCTAGGTTGGATCAGGGCCTTTCACTCACCGTTGCTTCTTCTTCAGTGTTTCTCATCTAAATATCTGCATGTCAGGATTCTTCATCTTTTTCAAATTCCTGTTCAAATATGACATTATCAGTCAGACTTTTTCCAACTAGCACCCTTTTTTTGTACCCTATTTATCTCCAATGTAACCTACCATTGTCTGATATACTTCATTCTATGTATGTATGTATATATCTATCTATCTAGATAACTAGCTATCTTTTTCATCCATCCATCCATCCTTCCATCCATTCATCCACCCCTGAGTGAGGAAGGAATGTCCATGGCAGAAGAGTCTTTGGCTTTGTTCTTTCATGTATCCCTAATATAGGCAAACAGGTATTTGCCTATATCTGGCAAATAATGAACAAATCAATGAATGGTGATTCAATGTTCTTTCCATTTTCATAGAAACTTTCATACACGCTTGGTAACCTGGAAATAATTTCAGGGGCTGAGCATTAGAAGATAGTTGCTGTCAGGCTTATGTATATGTGAGTGTGAAATAAAACTGTTAGAAACTTTGGCGGCTTCAGGGCTATTTACATCTGGATAATTTTGCAGGGATGTTGGGGTGGGGGTAACAAAACCAGCGTTGTTGTAAGTATAAGCTCTGAAAATAGAAGCAGACTTTAGAAGTATAAAACTTCATTTTAAATATTGCATCCTTCATTATTATTATTTTTGTATGTTGTAGCAGGAAACTTAGTGCTATTGCAGAAAGAAGTACATAAAGCAGCATTTGTTTTGGAGAACTTCTGTTACATACTGCATGGTGTCCTGGCTAGAAATGTATTTGAAAAATTTGGCACTTTTTACATCAATGAGCATAGTCAGCCTGAGCATGCAGCAGCCCTGTACCCAGTTTTACCACTGAGGAAATAGTCGCTAGTGCCTGGAAACTAAGGAAGGGAAGAGTTCCCAAAGAGGTGTGAGATTATAACACCTTTTTGCAGGCATGATTACATGGTGAAAGGGGAAGTACATACAGTTCTACTTTTATAACTGAAATTTAAATATGCTATAGCATTTGTTTTTTATTATCACAGAAAGTCTTTTATTTATTTTGAAATTTCTTTGATGACTACTTACTCTGTTCATATAAACATTGAATAACAATGAAGTCATACAATCAGGAAGTGATTTTACAGCAAGTAAATTATTCAGAATTCTCTTTTGTTATCTCTATTCTTATTATCTCCTTCTATTTCATTCATTGAACCTTTGGTTAAAATATATACCATGGGTACTGCCAAATCAGAGTGAAGGTATAATTCAAAAGAGCTCACAGGGAGATTTGCAAGAATGATCACTCATGGATTTATTTCTTCCTATAGGTAACACAGGATCTTTTAGTAAAGTACAAAAGAAAGTTGTTTCTTATTGTATTAATAACTTTCACAGAGTATTTGTGACAGTGTACATAAGGACACACACATTAAAATATAAGTATTAATAGAAACACAGAATCAGGGTGTGGGTACAAAATAAAGTTTTGGAAAAGAAACACGTGCTGCTGTAAAGGTTATATGGCGGCTTCAGTGAGCTTCACATTTATTTTTGAAGAAATAGAGACACTATTATTTAAACAATTCTGATTATCCGAGAAGAAAACACCTACCAGTTCATCAGATGCTGCAAATTGTATTGAAAGTACTCTGAGTCACTGAAACTTGTGGCTGAATGTTAAATTGACAAGATAGCATGCACAGTGCAGAGGCGTTTTGGAATTAACAACTGGAAGGTTTTGTCATTCAGCTGGCACCTAACCCAGGACAAACTCTTCATCAGATCATGGATACACTTTTGTATTTTCCTTAATAAGTATGATAATCTCATAACAATACCAATAATGAAATCAACAGTTCTTTTAGAAAACCTAGTATGTGAATGCATTATTCTAAGCACTTTACTTTTTAAAAATTTATTAAATTTCTTAAATACATATTATTAGATTTACCATTTATAGATAAGAAAATAGGCACAGACTGATTGAGTACGTTACAAGAGAGATTACTCAGCTAGTAAATGATAGAGCTGAGGGATACATTACTATGTATTGCATCTATAACTTCATAAAGCTACCCTCCTAAAGATATTTAGCTTTTAAAGAATGGAGAATAAAATAGGAGATGAAAAATGTATATTTTCTTTTCTTTCTTTCTTTCTTTTTTTTTTTTACTACTTTGTAGAGCAAAATCCAAGGGAGGAAAGGTAAAGCACAGGCCACCAGAAAGCTCATCTGGTTAAAGCAACATCCCCTAAATTAATATCTCAATTAAGGGATCGATATTTGGTTGGACCAGTTAGATTTGTTTTATTTTCCAGACTGCCAAGGAAGGAGATCATCTAGAGGTAGTAGATACCAGTATGAATTGAGCTATCATGATTAAATAAAATGTCACTCAAACTGCAGACATCTCTATAAGAAAACAGCATTTGTCTTATCTCTAAAGCAGCACATCTTATGACATTAGGTGACCTGTAGGTCTGTGCAATAGTGCTAGGCAGTGGACTTTATGCAAATTAGAATCTGGGATGAGCTCCTGTGCTTGTACCCAAATATGAGGATCAATTTACTAGCTAGCTTCCAGGTGGCTCTTTGAAATTAAGTGAGATCCATAATAAAAAGCATTGAGCTGTCTGCTTCATTATATCAATAGATTTGTTTCTCTTAGAGAAATGAAGTTGTGGGTCACTTCACTTATTACTCTACTGCCAAACAGATTATATAAATTATACCTCACATTTACTTTTCAGTTCTTATATTTTCATCTTTTAACACTCTCCTATTTGGAATACACATGTGCTTATGGAACATAATATCACCACTAAATACTCATGATTTTGCTTTTTATCTCATCATTTAAAAAAAGTTTTAAAAAGCAAGTAATATCTGGTAAGAATTTTTTAAATTATGCATTTTTATCTAAATCCTTTCACTTTGGTTTTTACTTAGCAGAAACAAGGTATAGTGCAATGAGTTAAAAAGTATAATGGATAAAGTAAAATGGAGGAGAAAGAAGCAGCAAACATGCTGTGGTAAGTGAATTCGTTGCTGTAATTGAGCATAGAACTTAGCCCTTATCTTCCTGTAGCTAAGGCAGAAATGGAAATGTAATTACTTACAGAACTTATCTTCTTGCTTCCATAGCAACCAATGTATATCTCTACCACTGAATTTATTGCATTGTTTTAAAATGAACTTTCTTAGCATCTGTGTCCCACTAAATTGAGTTGCTTGAAGTTAGAGACATTGCTTGCACGAAGTAGTTTCTCATAAAATCCCACATTTCCCCCACCCCCAAACTAAGATTTATTGACTTGAAAGAAATAAGCCACATTTCCTAGGCCATATAGATTTTCTATTTATTAAATATAAAGAGAATTGTCTTGGTTGGGATCTTATAAAAGGTCCATTTGGCGATTACATCAGACAGTTTCAACAACAGTTTTATCACAGATGCAAGTGAAATCCAAATGGTGTGTTTTCACAGTGAAGTCTGATATAGTTTGAGGCTGTAACTTGGGTGCACCTGTTAGTGTGGTGATCTTGTAAGGAAAATACTCGGGTGCTGTATACATACAGGCTTATGATTATCTCAGTTAATTTGAACCTGAAATACTATACCTAAAATTATGGACTATGGATTTGCAGTTGTGTTCCATGGACCCTGAGAATTCTGGATGCTCTCAGTCTGCTAAGGAGTCAGAAAGAAGGGAAAGCTTTTGATGCTCTGGATCATAAATCATTTTTTAACCACAATAAGTGTTTAACCTGACTTACATGTTGTTTCGGTGTAAACCCATCTAGGAACAAAAAAACTGCATTGCTAAACAAACAAACCAATACACTTTGAAAATCATGGACCTAGATGATTAGGTGAATATGGTGTGCCTTGGACTTGAGATTCCCAAACCTGATTGGTCGATTGATTCACCTGTGATTCTTTTCGTATGATCTTCATATGGGTCATAGTACATTTTTTTCATCCCTGAGATTTAACACCAAATGCCCTATATATATCCTATTTTAGGAAGATATTAATGAATACAATCCAGGCCTCACTGAAGAACTTTACCAAAAATAATTTTTAATTAGGAAATCAAAGCAGTGGATTCCTATACTGAGAAAGTATCAGAATCCCTAAAGAGGTGTTTTTTTTGTTTTTGTTTTTGTTTTAATATCTGTGCTCAGACTCACATTTAATAGGTCAGAATAAGGGGTATTATCCTCATATCTGTGCCTATGAAAAGAATCCCCATCTCGAGTTTCATTCCTGATTTTCTACTCTGCCTTCAACAGACATCTGGCTTTAGTTTTCTTCTGGAATCATTCCCTACCTTCCCCCAATTAAATACCAGTTATCTTGCCTGCTGGCTCAAGTTTTCAATCCAGGAGTTTAATTGGAGCCTGTGTCAGGAACAGCAACTGTATTAAGTTTAAGTAGTTGCTATGAGGAAAGTCTCTAATTAAACCTTGCAAGAATTAAAAGATTGTTAACTGGATATCATTTGAACTAGCATCACAAAGGCGATTGTCTGCTTTGCTCACTAATAAATTCGTTTGTATTGGTAGTCATTATGGGAACCAATCTCTCTCTTTTTGCAATCACCATTCCTAAAAGATGCCAATAAAAAGTCCTTCCTGGATATAAGAAGTCAATCTTTGGTGTCTTCTATCACTGGTGGTTGCTGAATTTTACTCTGCCTTTGATTCAAAGTAGATGATTTTAAAGGGGCTTGAACTTCTAAAGGAACCAGACTTATCTTCTGTCTTTTTATTTCTTACTGATCTGGAAAGGAAGCTCAACAAGGAAAAACCTTGCTGAGCTTCCTTTCCAGATCAGTAAGAAAAACTAGATGTGATTAAATAAGTTCTCATGGGAAGAAATTTTTTGAAAGGACTATTCCTGATAAGTTGAGATTTAATTGTATGTCTGTTAAATATTAGATCATTATATTGGCACCTCACGATCATTAATTGGATGTAACTAACTTGATTTAAGATCTAACATCATTATTTCTATTTAATAGTTTAATAAAGATTTAATAAAATGAATAAAACAACAGTGATTCAATAATCATTTTCATCACAAGCACTCGGTGGAAATTTAATCTTTGACTTCTAATTTACTGTAAGATCTCTCTTTAAATCTAAAAGGAAGGAAAAAAGCTAAGTTTTCACTTTCAAGGGCAATAAAATGTTTTGGAAATACAGATCATTTTTCTTATTAGTACAACTGACAACTTTCTGTTCTATGAGGAACACCTACGCAGCATGACTTGAGCAGCTTGCGCACCTGTTAAGCTATTGCAGGTGAACCACAGTCAGGGTGTATTATCAGCTTTAAAATTATGGAAAAGATTTCATATTAGATCATTTTCATTTGCCTATCAGATAGTGGATTGGCTGTATATGTATATGTAAAAATACACATATTTTTGTTTCAGAAGTATTCAGAATAATACAGTTGATGCTTTTTAAGGGAAGGATTGACTAACTCCAAGGTAGTTTTGAAGTTCATTGCTTGTCTGCATTCTTCTGAGGTAGCCTCCAGAAGTCATAAGAGCTTCCTGCACTCTGCTTTTTCTAGACTTCTGAGTACAAAATACACATCACCACTGTTACCAGACACCAGCCCAGTAATACAGAGTACAAGCTTTGCAGTTGAACAGATGGGCATAAATTCTGCCTTCTCGATTTACCAACTCTATGCCTTTGGGAACTCTATGCCACCTGGCCTTTCTGAGTTCCAGATATCTCATGACAAAACTGGGATAATAATGCACAGATTCATCATAAGATTGTTGTATATTTTAAATAAGATAAAATATAATGTCTAGTATGTTCCCAGGGCTCTAAAAATGATAGCTAATACTATTTCCCACTATCTTGGAAATTCTGACAGTAGTACTCTACATGGAAAACGCAGGCTAATTATCCTGTATCATGAGAACAGTCCTAGCCTGCTGTGAAGCAATAATCTGAGCATGAAACCCAGAGGCTGATCATCATTGCTAGATGATTTTCTTTCTTATTAGAAATTCTGTCCCTATGCCTCTACAACAAAATCTGTTAAGGTGACATAATTTGGTTTGATTTTGAAAATGGAGTCAAGTGAAATTTGTAAGGACACACAAAATAAAGAAATTAAAAAATACAATTATGTTTACTTCTCTAATCTTTTATATGTTTCATTATAATTTTCAAACTATGTTGTTGACAATAAAACAATGTCTTATATAGAGAGTGCTTTTTAAACTGTTTTTCTAAACAGTACAATAATTAACACAATATTAAGAGGTGAAGAAATTCATAATAACAATAAGCACACCGTAAGTTCCTCTCAGGCACACCGTGAGAAGAGCCATTTCCTTGTTAGAATACTTTTTAAACTGTGTATGGAATCGAGTCATTTCTGAAAAGTTTGCTGTTTTTCTCTTTAAATGCTGCTGTTCCAGGCCTGATCCCATCATGTAACTATTTTCTACAATTTATTTATAAGCAAGTAAGAGTTAGGAGTCTTGGGGCATAAAATACTCAACTTTCTCCTCCTCATCTCCTTTTCAGTTTCTGAGGGCCTTGAAATGTGCTTCTGTATTAGCTAGTCCAAATTCATTAAAAACATTAATTGTCACAAAGAAGAAAAATAAATTCTGCAGGCAAAAGAATTTACAATAAACTGGCTTTAAAATCTTCATTTGTAAAATTCGTAAGATGATGGCCTAGTGCAGTAAAATGCTTTGACAACCCAGGTTATCCCAGATGTGTCCTTTGTTTTATCTTTTCCTGGTGGTAGAGTGTTGTATTTTTAAGCTAAAAATTAGAACACATGAGCAGATGGTAAATTTTTGTGGTATAATCTCAGTGTGAGAGATGTGCTGGTAAGCATAATTTGGCTGTGGAAATATTTGACATATCTATTATATTTATAGAATATATGGTTATAGAATAAATGCTATATAAAATTTTTGTATGAATATTGTCCCAGAAAATTCAGGACATATTTCTATTTCTGATGTAGGTCATACAAATTTCATGCTCATGGGGATATCCTTTATGTATACATTTTTTTCCCCTTTTGAAATTTGGGTACCTATTTTTAGTGTTATAAATTTCCCCCTAGACACTGCTTTAAAATGTGTTTCAGAGATTCTGGTACATTGTGCCTTCATTCTCATTTGTTTCGAAGAACATCTTTATTTCTACCTTCATTTCATTGTTTATCCAGTAGTCAGTCAGAAGCAGGTTGTTCAGTTCCATGTAGTTGTACAGTTTTGAGTGAGTTAGGTGCTTGCTTTTTTACAGAAAATCAAAACAATCAGTGGCTGATAGAGCAGTGCTAAAGATCATAAAATTTCACTAGGTGCTAATATCCATGCATAATGTATTTCAAATGAAATATTTTTTTATATAACTTCAAGTCTCATATATATGACTAAATTATATATGTATATGGTTAATATATATAAATTATATATATGATTAATATATGCACACACACATTTATATGTAATTTAGTTTTTAAAGTAAAACAAAGGATAACTGTTAGAAAGTTTCATGTAGCTGATACTTTTCATACTTGTTTATTGTATAATTTCATAAAATCCTCTCTACTGATTCAAAATACTAATTTGATTTGTGATCAGTAGTCACCAAAACAGAATTACTGGAATAAATATTAGAGAATGATATCACTCAGCTGTGGCCAGCACATAGGAAAATCAGCTGTTGGTCAAAGTGTAGATAAAGTACAAGTGTTTTTTACAAAAGCAGTTTAGCAGTATGTATCAAGAGCTTTAAATGGGTGCACTGCTTGTGGTTATGTTTTAAGGACATATTCCAACAAAGCACATAGTTGGATCAGGCAGGGTGTTATATACAAGGTTGTTCAAAACAGTATTGCACTAACAAAAATTTGAAAAAGATTAGAAAATATTATGCTTAAATAAAGTATAATAGAGTAATTTAAAGAAATACTTTTGGCAATTTAAAGTATAAAGTAGATGCATATCATTGACACAAAAATGCTTATTTTAAATTTTAAGATAAAAAGGTTGCAAAGAGTTGGCATAGCATGATCCCATTTTTAAAAATATTATCATAGTATTATTATATTATTAATACATGAAGCAACAATTATTTCTTTGTGATGGAATTGGCTACAGAGGATGGTGCGAGTTAACTGTAATGAGAAATACTCAAATTCCTATATTAGACAATACATATTTCCATCAATTATAATCAGTCTCACTTTAAATTCACAATTCCTCCCACAAATAGTCTCTGCAATTGTATGAGTTCCTCAACTCACTTTCCCACTTTTCTATACTGTCTCTCTGTCTCATCGAACCTTCACTAGTTCCTTTTTATTTTCCTCATACTCTGCTGATAACCTTAACTCACTAGAAAATGTAAGCAAGTTGGAAAAGGCCTTCCCCCTGCTTCTTCCTCCAAATCCCCCCGCCTTACCTGCATCTGTACCTGTATGCTCTGCCCGGCCTCATATTTCAGTGGATAAACTGTGTGCTGCTATCCAAGACCAACCTCCTCTTGGGTCTACTTTGTAACAGTCTTCTCTTTCTCACCACTATCAATTTTTTCCATCCTGATTTCAACAGGCATTTTATTGATTGCACATCACCTCACAGCTACCATTCCACTTCTTTGTCACTCTTTACTACAAAACATCTTCAAATTGTCATCTGTCTCATTGTCCTTATTCTTTTTTTCCTATACGCTCTGGAATTTTTCTCAATCAGGCTTTTATCACTACGGCTATTCTTGTCAAGGTCACCAATGACTGTCATTCTCCCTCATGGTCGTTTTTCAGTCCTCCTCTTTCTCTCTTAGTCATAGTTTATACTTAGATGTTTTCTTTCTTCTTGAACCACTTTCTTTGTTTGACCTCTAGTACAGCATTGTCTTTGAGTTCCCTCCTCCTTCACTGACTGCTTCTTCTCCCACACTGTTACTGAATCCTTCTCATTTCCCTGGCCTTTAAATTTTGTAATTCTATTAGGATTAGTCCTCAGTTTTTCTTTCTTTCTCTGGCTATAATCACTCTTAAGTGATCTCACTCATATAATATTTAATATATACTTCATTGTGTCTTTCACCTCAACTTCTCACTAACCCCAGGCTAACAAGCCTCACCCCCACCCTACCCTCACACCTATGCATTCCACATCTTGTCCTCATGTGATCTTTCCCACCTTAATACATGTGAACTCCAACTAATATGTTGCTTCAGCTAAAAAAAAAAAATAGAATCACATTTAGCCTGTCACTTTCTCTTACATCATCTCACTTCTCTCACATTCTTTGAAATCTCACAGCTTCTCTCTCAGTTCAAATCCAGGAGGAAATCCCGTTGGCTCTGCCCTAAAAATATTTCCATTGTCTAACCTCTTCTCAACACCTTTGCCGTTGTCCAAGTCTGAGTGCCACCATCTCTCATGACATCTGGATTATTATTCATCACAGAGAGAACCATCCATGGTGGTTTTATTTCTACCTTTGCCAACCTACAGTATTTTTGTAACACAGCACTCAATTGAGTCCTTTTAAAATACACTCCAGCACATCTCATTTCTCCACTTCAGTGTCTCTAATGGCTCTGTCTCAAGGTGAAAGACAAAATCCTTGAAATGGCCTATAAGATTCTGGGCAATCCATCTCCTCTTACCTCACTGAATTCAACTCTTCCTACTCACCCACTGGCTCCTTCAACTCCACTTATTTTGAACTTCTTGCTGTTCTTTAAACACATCACATAAATCCAAACCTCAGGGATTTTCCTTTTCTAGAACTCTCTCACCCAACTCATTTCATATAATTTACTTTATCACTTCATTTTGTTCTCTGCTCTAATTCATCTGATTAGAAAAAGCTGCTGCCTTGACCACACTACTTAAAGTAGCACTGCTCTCCTTCCATCACTGCCCTACTTATCTCACCAAAACTTCACAGCTTGTCATCAGCTGACATAGTTTCTACTATGTATTTATTGTCTATTTTCCTCAACTAGAATGAAAGTTACATGTGAGGTTTGGTGTGGGGTTCGTTCCCATGTGAGACCCCTCGGAATTGGGCCTCACCATATGGTGAGCTTGAGCCCGGACACAGTTTCCCGTTGGAGGCAGTCGAGCTATGGGAAAGTAGGAACTGCATGTAAAGGAATTATAAAAAGAACTTTGTGAGACTGTGATGTGGCCTGCATGTGGTCTGACAGGACAATGTGTCCAGTTTCTGTATCTGATTTATGACTTCGTTTACCTGCTATTGGGTCCTGTGCTTGTTCTTGTGACTGCGCAAATATAATGGGTTTCTGCCTCTCTGGTGCCTTGCACAGGTTAGAAACTTTTAACTATAGGTTTCCCCACCACCTGTGTGACTTGACTGTACCCAATTATGTATCTGATTTTACTATTGTTCTTATGTGCTGCTTTCATGTATGAGATAATGGTATCTGTTCCTGTTAATGATGTAAGACAAACATATATATACTAACTGTGTGCACAATAAAGTTGCTGTTTAAGCGTTGCTGTTTAAGCATTGCTTACTCAGTCCTCCAGACCCTGCTTGTCTGTCTTCTCTTTTTTCCGCGCACTCCCCTATTCAGGTTGGGACCCTCTTGCTGGCCAAGAGTCCCCGGCAGACGTGCCGGCCTCTCGGGAACCCAGAGTTTGGCATGTTTTGTTCATTGCTACATGTCCCATTTTGAAATTGTAATATGCTTCTCCAAAACTGGGACCAGATCACCTGGAGTTTGGCCTGTGACTCAAACCAACAACTCCCTGCAGATAAGCTCAGCCAGAACCCTCCAACACAACCTGTGTCTTGTCTTTAGCAGGCCAGGACATCAGCTTTTTCCCCTAAGTCTTAGGGGCCCATATCCACTCCAGGTGGATGCCCTCTTTCCAATCCTCATACTCAAACCATGGCTATTAAAGATTTTAAGTAAGTGTTTTTAAAAATGTGCTTAGAATATTTCTATAACTATGGTAGTATTTAGTAATAATTTACAAACAAATTTGACTACTATTATTAGCTGAACATTGGGAGAATCGTGTTCAAACACAAAAACATAACAATTAAGCTATAATAACTAAAGGTCTGGAAAATATTTAGAAGACAAAGTGGGCAATAAATGTGAAGTTTCACAGAGTATTTTGAGTGGGACATCATACTTAGAAGAGCCTAGATGTGGCCAGGCATGGTGGTTCAGGCCTGTAATCCCAGCACTATGGGAGGCTGAGGCAGGTGGATCACCTGAGGTCAGGAGTTCCAGACCAGCCTCGCCAACATGGTGAAACCCCGTCTCTACTAAAAATACAAAAGTCAGCAGGGCGTGGTGGCAGGTGCCCATAATCCCAACTACTCAGGAGGCTGAGGCTAGAGAATCAGTTGAACCCGGGATGCAAAGGTTGGGCCTGGGAGACAGAGTGAGACTCCATCTCAAAAACAAACAAACAAAAATACCCCCAGATGTGTATGCTACAGATTTCCAATGACTACAGTGTATAAATGCAAAGATACTTTTGAAAGAAAATTTAGAAGCATAGTCATAAATTTAACTTTAATGTGAAACAAGCAAACTTTAAAATTTTGTGTACAACTTACTGTTGTCATTTTGGAAATATTTATGGTAGTTTTTGACCACAGAATCAACCTAATACATTATGAAAAAGCTTTTAATAAATACATTTTGCTTCAAGAAATACTTATGGATGAGTTTAGTTTTGAGTTATGATGAATGTGAAGGTTCTGTGATCTGTGTTTGTTGTCAGATGGCTGGTACTTTTGTTTGGGTGAAAAGTACAAACGATTAAAAATAAATACAAATGACTGTTGCAGCAATACATCAATTTTGAAGTGCCAGAATCACTTGCAGTAATATGTAAAGAATGCCAACTTGAATATGAAACTAGAGTTGTTAAGAAATGATTAAGTGGAAATTTACTGTCGTCATTACAAGCTAAAATATATGTTAGATGGTAAAATAGAGAAGGCTTGTACATCATCTATGACATCTGAGTTTTAATTGTACACATTGGCAACTAGGACACTATGTTCTAATTTGTATGGAAACGCCTTATTTTTAGTTTCATTGTTCTGGTTTCTTACTCTTTATGTTTCAGAAGAAGTAAATCTGGAAAATCTCTAGGTAGTTTTATTTGAATTAAAATCCCACATTCTTGTTTATTAAGATACACTACCTTCGTTTTTATTCTTTGAAATTTTATGCTGATGGCTTTTGTGTTTGTCTGTTCCCATGCTGCTAATAAAGACATATCAAGACCGTGTAATTTATAAAGAGGCTTACTGACCCACAGTTTCTCATGTCTGGGGAGGCCTCACAATCATGGCAGAAGGTGAAACTTGTCTTCCATGGTGACAGGCAAAGAGAGAAAGAGAGCATGTGCAGGGGAACTCCCCTTGTAAAGCTATGAGATCCTATAAGACTTACTCACTGCCACAAGAACAGCACGGGAAAGACCTGCCCCCATGATTCAGTTATCACCTACTGGGTGCCTCCCATGACACTTGGGAATTATGGGGGCTACAATTCAAGATGAGATTTGGGTTGGGACACGGCCAAACCATATTATCCTTTTAAATAAATTCCTGGTGAAACTACTAGTGATTATTCTTGAAGGGACATCAGAACTGTGTTCAGTTAATTGCTGAGAATCAACTAGGTCTGTGATCTTGTGTAAGTTATTTATGGTTAGTGAAACTAAGTTACTTTATGTGCAAAACATGGATGGTAGAAGTGTTGGAGAGTTGTTTTCACACAGTAAATGAGATCTAATAAGATGTTGTTGTTGTTGTTGTTGTTGTTGTGAGATGGAGTCTCACTCTGCTGCCCAGGCTGGAGTACAGCGGCACAATCTCAGCTCACTGCAACCTCTGTCTCCTGGGTTCAAGCAACTCTCCCTCCTCAGCCTTCCAAGTAGCCAGGATTACAGGGGTGTACCACCACACTCAGCTAATTTTTTGTATTTTTAGTAGAGATGAAGTTTCACTGTGTTGGCCAAGCTGGTCTCAAACGCCTGACCTCAGGTGATTCACCCGCCTCTTAAAGTGCTAGGATTACAGGCATGAGCCACTGTGACCAGCGAAATGAGATCATTTTAGTAACAAATGAAATTATTTTGCTTGAGTTTACAGTGATACAGTATATAAATTATAGTAAGTTTTTAAAAAAGGTTAATTCGTTTTCCTCAAGGTGTCTTATGAAACCAAAGAGTTCAACACTTATCTGATATCTAATTTTTGTCCCAGTGAGTTTTAATATTTTGTTCCTCCTTGTGCTTTTATTTTAAATTAATGATCTACAAGTTGAGTCCCCATTTAAGATGGAACTTGTTTTTCCATTTCCAACTTACTATGAAATGTTTATAAAATCACAAGAGATCCAAGGAAACTTATTTTTATAATGATGAAATAAGTGGTACTGGATTAGCCCTATTTCCATAATTAAAAATAAACAGACAAACTGTATGAGGTATTAGTTTACAGGCTTTGGACAATAGGCAAAGTAAGACTGTTATACATTATTAAAGAGAAATTCACCAAGTGAATCCCAGGGTCAATGTATAGCTCTCTGTGTGGGCAACTTCTTGACTCTAATACAAGGAGCTAGAGCTCAAACAGAATACTCTCTTTGACCTTGTAGAAATCAGATTGCAGGATTTCTGAAAAAGCTGGAATCTATAAGATGGGATTCCAGAGAAGAGAAATCTGCACACAGGAGAGGATGCAGAAAGCTTTGTGTGGATTAACCTGTCCATCATGAGTTCTATTCATTTTTTATTAAAATTTACCAGATTAAAAGACATTAAAACATTTTTGTTAAAAGACAAAGATTTTTAGCATCAAATAACAATATCCAGATATCTGCATGTTTACCAAGAAACATTCCTGAAATAAAATGCTACAGAAAGTAAACAGGAAACATATCTTAGTAGTTTAAGATGTTTTTAGAAGAAACTGGGTTTGGGGTATATGGCAACTCTCTGTACTATCTTTGCAGTTTTTTTTGTATATCCAAAATTGTTCTAAAATTAAAAGTGTATTAATAAAACACAATTATACCTGACATACTGCTTGGTAACTTGCTGTTGTTTTGAATAAAAATATGCTGTGGAATGTTTTCCATGTTAACACATTGATTTATTCCATTACTCTGTGTGTATTACTGTAGTACTTACAGAGTAATTCATTTTGTGATAGAACAAGATTTATTAAACAAGCCTTTTTTGAATTTTATTGTATCTGAAACAATGCTGTGATGAAATATCTTGCACAAGCACTTTTTTGCTCTGGTAGTTTGGTAGGATATTCATCAGAATGTCAACAGTCGTTATGATAGAAAGGTGAATGTACTCTTCATTTTTATGTGTGTAATTTTATCTAGTTTCTCAGGTTTTTGCTTTTAAAATGTATTTCTATAATCGGAAATACTGTGATCAGTGATTTCCTTTGTGCTGTATAAATACACTGTGTTTTGTTTAGGAAGTGAAATATATTAATAAAAATGTTTTATTAATATATTATGGGCAACCGAAGGTTATGGGGTCAAATACATATTCATAGGGGATAAATTTTTCTATATAAATATTAAGCTGTGGGAGGCAAAATGTAATTATTATTAGTAATAGAGCCAGTAAGGTGTCAGTTACTAGGGCTAGTGTCAAGTTAATTACTCTCTTTAGGATATTATCGAAACTAATTAACTGGAAGTCAATGGTACTGTCTATACTAAAAGGGTAGGCAGTAAGAATAGTCATATTACTTCTACAAAGTGTTAATATCAGGCGTGGCTTCAAAGTCAAAGTGGTGGTAAAGTGGAATTTTAAATGGTGAAGGAGGCAGATAGTGTGAAATGGTGATCCAATAATAACGTGAAGTCCTTGAAAGCCTGTGGCTACAAAGAATGTTGAGCCATAGATTCCATTAGAGACAGTAAAAGGGGACTCAAAATATTCTGAGATTTGTAGGAGGGTGAAGTAAATGCCTCCAGTAATTGTGATGGATAGTGCTTGAATTATCTGCATTTGACTACCTTCTATCTGCCTTTGGTGAGCCCAAGTAATTGAAACTGCTGTTGCAAGTGATACGGATGTATTCAAGAGGGGTACTTCTAATGCGTTGAGGGGAAGAATGTCTGTTGGGGGTCAGTGTCCCCCTAATTCTGGAGTTGGGGCTAGACTAGGGTGGTAGAATGTCCAGAAGAAACCAGTGAAGAAGAATACTTCTGAGATAATAAATAGAATTATTCCATATTGGAGGTCTTTTTGAACAATTGTTATATGAAGGCTTTGAAATGTACTTTCTCAGATAATGTCAGGTCATCACTGGTGCATAATTAGTGTGTTGGTTAGCAGGTCTAGGGTTAAAAGTGTGATAGAGTTAAAGTGAAATCACATGGCCAGGCCAAATGTATTCTGAGAGCTAAGAGAGCTCCTGTTAGTGGTCAGGGGCTTTTATGTTTTCTTTCTGTTTGACTATATGGTAGGCATGTGTTTGGTGGGTCATTATGTGTTGTCATATAGATAAAGGGTTACTAGTAGTGTGAAGACATAAGCCTGAATAAGGGCTACAGCGAATTCAAGAATGGTTAGTAAGATTAGAATAATGAGAGCGATTGAAGCTGTGGGAAGACTAAAAGTTGATAGTATTACTGTGGCTCCTCTGATTAAATGCATTAATAGGTGACCAGCTCTAATGTTGGCTGTTAATCGCACAGGTAATGTCATTGGTTGAATGAATAGGCTAATGGTTTCAGTGATCACTCGTATAGGGATAAGTGGTATAGGTGTGCCTTATGGTAAAAAGTGAGCTCAGGGGAAGCCTGTAATTACTGCCCCTGCTCATAAGGGGATTGCTATACCTAGATTTATTGATAATTGGGTAGTTGGTGTAAATGAATGGTGTAGGAACTGGAGGAGATTGATCAGGGCAGTGAAGAGAATTAGGGACATCAGTATAAGGGATCAGGTTCATCATTTAATGTTATGGGTAATTATTATTTGTTTTACTAAGAGTTGAACTAATCATTGTTGAATAGAAATCAAGTGGTTGGTAATTAGATGACTGAAGTTTGGAAATAGTATGGTGGGAAATAAGAGGATTAATACTGCTGTGGGTAAACCTAGAATTGTTGGGGTAGTAAAAGAGGTGAATAGATTTTCATTCATCTTAGTTCTCAAGGGGTTTTATGTTTCTGTGTTTTTATTATTTTTGGTGTAAATGAAATTTGATAATTTTAACTGAATAATGGAGAATAAAGCTATGATTATTGACAGGCTAACAGTGGATCACATGGAAGTATGTAGCTGAGGCATTCACTGCAGAGATCCCCTCAGTCTTTAGAGGTTAATGCTGGGTAGCTTTACAGTAATATAGTGTGGGTGTGGATCAGGTTTCCAAGTATTTTAAGGGGATTAATTCTAGCACAATAGCTATAAAACTGTAGTTAAACCCACGAATTTATGAGCACTGTCTGTAGTAAATGCCTGGTTGCAAAGAAGTCAAAGTAGTTTGGTTTCAGCATCAGGGGTTGCTTCTGTTTTGAGGCCCAATGAGGGGATAGTTTGTGAGTGCGGGAGGTCTTCAGTTGAGATTAATGCATAGATGGGAATCTCTATTGGTAGAATTGTTCAGTTATCAACTTCAAAGATTCGAACTTCTCCTGGCTTTAAGTCTGCTATTGGGACTATATAAGAATAAAATCCTAACTCTTCATAGTCTGTATATTCATAGCTTCAATATCATTGGTGACCAATTGCTTTGATGGTAAAAGAAGTGTTGTTAACCTCATCTGTTACGTGCAGAATACATAGGGGTGGGAGGGCAATTAAAATCAAGATGATGGCAAGAAAGGTAGTTCAGACAGTCTCAATTTCTTGGGCATCTATGATGCCAGTATGAGTTAATTTTGTGGTGATTATTAGGGAGATAATATATAGGACCAGGGAACTAATTAGGAAAATAATTATAAGAGCGTGGTCATGGAAAGTGAGCAGTTCTTCTATAATAGGGAATGTAGCATCTTGAAGGCCTAATTGAACTGGATGAGCCATTGAAACATACAGGATTGAACCTATAACTTTGACAAAGTTATGTAATGCTTTTACTAATATCTTATCGAGAAAGTCACAGATGTTATGGGATAGGTTTGAAACCAGTCTTCTGGAGGTTGGATTTTTTTCCTTTTTCATTTAGGTTTTCACGTAGGTTGGATCTTTGAATGTCTGGTAAGGTGGTGGACAGCTGTAAAGTCACTCTAAACTACTAGATGATTGTTCAGTTGTTGGAACTTTTTGTTGTAAAGCAAAGTCTTCTCAGATTATAAAGACTATTAGTATAACTGCTGTTAGTGAGATAATAAGCCTATGGGTGAGATAATATATCATGTGACATATGCATCAGAATGATCCGAGTAACATCAAGGCAAACTGGATAGGCCGAGGAAGTGCTGTGGGAAAAAGGTTAAATTAACATCTATAAATATAATGATGAAGTGGATTTTAGCATAGGTCTGATTAAGTGTATAACCTGAAAATAGGGGGAAGCAATGGGCAAAGCCTCCTATGGTAGCGAATACCACTCCTATTGATAGGACCTAGGGAAAATGGGCTACAACACAATATGTGTTATGTAAGACAATATCTAGTGATGAATTGGCTAGTACGATGCTGGTTAGACCTCTTACTGTGAAAAGGAAAATGAATCCTAGGGCTCAGAGTATTGCAGGAGTTCATTTGATGTTACTGCCATTCAGTGTAGCTAATCAGCTAAAGACCTTGATGCCAGTATGGATAGCAATAATTATGGTAGCAGAGGTGAAGTAAGCTCGTGTGTCTACATCTATTCCCACTGTAAATATATGGTGAACCCATATGATAAATCCTAAGAAAGCCAATTGATATTATGGCTCATACTATGCCCATATATCCCAATGGGTCCCTTTTTCCAGAGTAATGTTACAATACAGGAGATTATTTCAAAGTATGGTAGGATAAGGATATAAACTTCAGGGTGACCAAAGAATCAGAATAAATGCTGATACAAGATAGGGTCACCCCCTCCAGCGGGGTCAAAGAAAGTAGTGTTGTGGTCGAGGTCAGTTAATAGTATGATAATACTGGCGGCTAGGACTAGGAGAGAAAGGAGTAAAAGGATTGCCGTAATGAGGACTGATCAACCCAAAAGGGATGTTTGATGTTGGGATATGGCTGTGGGTTTTATGTTAATAATTGTGGTAATAAAATTAATGGCCCCTAACATAGAAGAAACTCCCGCCAAGTGGAGCGAGAGGATGGTTAGATCCCCAGAGGCTCCTGCATGCGTCAGGTTTCCTGCTAAAGGGGGATAAACTGTTCAGCCAATCTCAGAGCCAGCTTCTACTATTGAGGATGCAAGTAGATGTAGGAAAGAGTGAGGGAGAAGTCTGAAGCTCATATTATTTATGAGCTTTATTATAATTATTTTAAAATGATTTTATTAATCTATTTCAGAGGAAAAGTTTTAATTTTGAGGGTAAAAATGGAACTACCAGAAAGAAAACAGAGGCACACACACACATAGGCACACCTAAACACAGACTGGTTGCAAAGAAAGAGGTATCAGTCTTTCTCATTGCATTTGATGCAATGTGCAATTTTATGAAGGACTAAAGTACTTAGGCCTTGCCATGTGCAACCTTATGTAGCACATTGCACGTTGCAAGGATAGTACAAAGAGTTCCCATATACCCCAAACCAGTTTCTTTCTTCTAATAACATCTTACATTAATTACTACCTTACTAAGATACGTTTTATGTTTTCTTTCTGTTGCGTTTTATTTGAGGAATGTTTCTTGGTAAACATTTTACCTTAAGTAAAATGGGCATGTACTTTAGTCCCATATAGCATTGCACATTGCATCAAATTTATTTTTTACAATGAATGGAAGATTATCTAAACTTGGGAATCACTATTGGTTTTCTGATTTTGCTTTGTATTTCCTTGTAGTGCAAGCAGGCAAATAATAAATAACTGCACGGAGGAGCCAAATAACATATTTCAGATGGTCAATTTAATACATATTTTACTGGAAGCTTTCTTTCAAGTGCTAAAAGGCATTGATTAAATTTGATGACATCTTAAGTCATGTATACAAAACATTTATAAAATCCTTCAAGTTGATCCTAAAGATCAAACTTACATCAATAGCAGCACACTCAGCTATTTAAATATCCCATACGTAATGCGTAGCTTTAAATACTGTCATTAAGTTGTAATAAATATAAAATAACTTAATATTCAATAAAAAATTCAAAGAGGGTAAAATAAATTTGATGAAATCACATTGAAATAATTAATACTAATAAAAATGCTGAGCAATAAGTAAATGAAAATGCTGGTTCTTGAAAATGTCATTGTAATACACAAGCCTTTGGTGAGCACAATTAGGACAAAAAGGGACTACAAAGTCAAGCATTAAACAAAGAATATTCCAAGAATATGGAGCATCTCTCATGATTGATGGATACTAATGAGAATATCTTGGTGAAAGTGCTAACTTTTAAAGATAGCTTGAATTGTCAAAATAGAATGAAAAAGTAAAAGATTATTTGAGTAGAATAACTATGTTTCAAATTTGAGCAGGCTGCCTGTAAAAAACTGGGCTTAGAAAGCTTAATATGTGGCTTTACACAGACTTCTAAGGCTTTGTCTGCTCTATACTACATGGCAGGCATTTCAGATTGTAAAAGTGGAATGCTTGCCATTTTTTTGTCATTAAAGTCACGTAACACTAATTTCCAACATGAAAAAGACATTGTTAGGTATTAAATTGTTTCTCCAAAAAGAGATGTTGAAGTTCTAATCCCCAGTACCTCAGAATACAATTATTTGGAAATCAAGTAATTGCAGATAGAATTAATTAATTTAAGGTAATGTCATACTGCAGTAAGTTAGGGCCTTAGTCCAATGTGACAGGTGTCTTTAGCATAAAAGGAAAATGTCGAGAGGTCATGGTGGGTGGATCACTTGAGGTCAGGGGTTCGAGACCGGCCTGGCCAACAAGGTGAGACCCTCTCTACTAAAAACACAAAAATTAGCCGGGCATGATGGCGGGTGCCTGTGATCCCAGCTACTCGGGAGGCTGAGGCAGGAGGATCGCTGAAACCCTGGAGGCGGAGGTTACAGTGAGCCATGACTGTGCCACTCCACTCCATCTTGAGCGACACAGCAAGACTCTGGCTCAAAAAAATAATTGAATAATGTTTTGTGAAGATGGTGGTGAGATTGGAGTTATGTAGCTGCAAAACAAGGAACGTCAAAGATTGCTGGTGATGCTGGAGGCTAAGAGAAAGGCATTTCCCCCACAGCTTTGAGAGACTGCGGTCCTGCAACACCCCAGTGTCAAACTTCCAGCCTCTGAACTGTGCGACAATGAGCTTCTGTTGTTTTAAAACACTCAGTTAGTGGTACTTAGTTATGGCGTGCCAGGAAACGAATACAGACATCATTAAAAAGAAAATTTTGAACTAATTTTATGTATCAATATAGTTGTAAAAGTAAAAGAAAAATGATAAATCTACTCTATCAGTGTATTAAAAGGATAACATACAAGTATTGTGCTCACAGAAATATAAATTTAATATTAGTCAATATATTCATGTAATTTTTCATAGCAATAAATCAGAGGAAAATGTCACTTGATTCACTAAAACTGAGAAGGGCTAAGCCTCAGAGTCTGTTGCCAACATCCTCAGTGCCACTGTCTTGTAGGGATGGGGTCTGGGAGGACTCCAGCGGTTGTTCCCACCCAGACTCCTTATAGATGTCCACCTGCAAGGCTTGGCATCCAGAGAAAACTGAAAATTCAGCAAAAGTACAGGAAATTACTATGGAGGGAAAAAGAGGGCCTACATCTCACAGGAATCCCAAATTACAGATTGATAATATTCAGAACATCTGAGACAGTAGCTGAAGAGGAAAGACTCAGGAAGCAACTTAGCAAAGTTGTCCAGCCTTTGCCAGAAGAACAACGTAGTATTAACTAAGCTTTGTCTGAAGAACACCTTACCATTGACCAGCTTCAGCCAGAAGAGCAATGTAGCAAAATGGGCAAACTCCATTACCATTCAAAAAACAAAAAATGAAAGAAACATCAAATCACAAAGCGCAAGCGGAATGTGAATAGGTAAAAGCTAAGCATGCTGCTAAGAAACAAGAAATGAAAGGATAAAATGAAGGAGAAGAGCTCAAAGATTCCTAAAGACAGAAGAAAATGCAAGTGTTTCAAATACTGAACAAAGAGACAAGAAAGGGCCAACCAAACTTGAATTTATAAATGAAGTATCGTTTTCATAAAACACATAAAAATAAATCAGAAATTTTCTTCTTAATAAAGGGTTAAGATATCTGCTATCTATTCAATTATTTTGTATAGGTAATGTGCCTCCTAACAGTTAACTAAATTTGTCAACATAAACTGTATTGTTTAGCTAGATTAAATACAAAATGTCCAAATATTTTTGCACTTGTAAAAGAGAATTTTTTCTTTTTATTAGAGACAGAGTCTCTAGTCACAGGTTAGACTGCAATGGCATGATCATAGCTCATTGCATCCTTGAACTCCTATCCTCAAGAGACCCTCCCACGTTAGGCTCCTGAGTACCTAAAACTACAGTCTGGTGCCAGCAAACCTGGCTATTTAAAACATTTTTTTTTTGTAGAGACAGGGTCTTTCTTTGTTGCTGAGACTGGTCTCTAACTCCTGGCCTCAAGCAATTCTCCCCTTGGTGTCCCCAAGTGTTGGGGTGAGCCCAGCACCCAGTCAGAAAATTTTCTACATATGCCTTATATAATAAAATTTGTTATTTATTTACTTAAGGAAGACTTGCCTGAAGAACTAAAAGAGCTTTCTTCTATTAGAGGGACAAGCTCAAGTATATAATAGGAAAGCAGGAGCAGAATGTGAACATTTAAAGCTAAGCATGCTTTCGTATTATAGGAAATTCAAAGGAAATAAAATGTTTTGAAAATAAAGGTGCAGAGCTTTCCATGAGACATTTCAATTCATTTTTTCAGTACAGTAATCAGCTGTTATGCTTTTAAAATTCATTTTAATGACAGGGAAGGCAAAGACTCCCTTTTTACTTTATTTATTTTGAATTAGGTATATATTGCAGGGAAATGTACCTTCCAGAAATCTGAGAGCAGAATACCTAGATGCTAAAACAACCTTCTCTTCCTCATATAATGATGTGTTCATACAGCATGATTTGGTGTAGAACTCAGAGAGTCTGATTGGAAGTTCACAGCTTGTTAGTCTAAGCACATAGCTTGCTAGTGTTAAAATATATGAGTTAACAAAAATATAAAATACCTAGAAGCAAGCAACAAGAATTATATAGAACTTACATAGGACAGCATGTGCTCTTGTATGTATATGTGAGTGTATATATGAACGGAGAGTAAACAAAGTAATGCTGAGAGAAATAAAATAAGTCATAAAATGAGAGACTTCTCTAAAGTATTTAAATAATAATTACAAAACAATGTTGTACATATGCATGTACCTTCGGTCGGGAATAGATCAGAGACAGTAAAAAGGACAAAAATATGTTATTTGCTCCTCTCCCACTTCTCCACTTTTGTTCGCAGAGAGGTCTTACCATATCTGATTCCTTACTCCACACGTGCTCAGATGAAAAGTGCGGTAAAGTAATGAGGCTGTCTGGCAGTCTGGTTTAACACTTAGCACTCAATACTTCTTTGGTTTAGGCTCTGCACTACATGCTTTACAAATATCATTGGTTTAATCTTCACAACAACCCATTTCAAAGATGAAGAAGCTGAAAGTGCAGAGTTGTCCACAAAGTTATTAGAAGATGGTATTTTTTTTTTAATAGGGAAGGGCCCACAAGTGTTTAAAGAAAAAGTAACAAAAAATTACCTTTAAAAAGTATCTGTAAGAAGATGTATCTAGCACAGAAATATTACGGGGTGTGTGTGCCAGTTATCAATTTGTTGCCTTTCAGCTAGAGAAGTACCTTCCTATACTTAACTCTGTAATAAAGACAGACATAGCTTTAGCGTTTCTCCTTTACAGTCAGAACAATATTAAGCTTTCTTAGGAGAGGGTGCTGGAGGAAATTTGTAGGAAAAAGAAGCTTCTCCTGCTGGTACCTACAACAGCACACTTGGTCTGCAGTGTGAGTGGGGAGGGATCTGGTGTGGCTGTGCTCCAGGCTGCGATTCCTTAGTGACCTTGAAGTCTTTTTTTCTTTTTTCCACATATTACTCATTTGGTTTATTCTAAATTACACATAAAACAATCTAAGATTAATAATACCAGTGTTTTTAGCAATATGATTATGAAAATACTTTTTTTTCCTTTTTATTATTGCATTTTAGGTTTTGGGGTACATGTGAAGAACATGCAAGATCGTTGCATAGTTACATACATGGCAGTGTGATTTGCTGCCTTCCTCCCCATCACCTATATCTGGCATTTCTCCCCATGCTCTCTCTCCCCAACTCCCCACCCTACACTGTCCCTCCCCTATTTCTCCCCAACAGACCCCAGTGTGCAGTGCTCCCCTCCCTGTGCCCATGTGTTCTCATTGTTCAACACCCGCTTATGAGTGAGAACATGCGGTGTTTGATTTTCTGTTCTAGTGTCAGTTTGATGAGAATGATGGTTTCCAGGTTCATCCATGTCCCTACAAAGGACACGAACTCATCTTTTTTATGGCTGCATAGTATTCCATGATGTATATGTGCCACATTTTCTCTGTCCAGTCTATCATCGATGGGTATTTGGGTTGGTCCCAGGTCTTTGCTATTGTAAACAGTGCTGCAATGAACATTCGGGTGCATGTGTCCTTATAGTAGAATGATTTATAATCCTTTGGCTATATACCCAGTAATGGGATTGCTGGGTCAAATGGAATTTCTATTTCTAGGTCCTGGAGGAAGCGCCACACTGTCTTCCACAATGGTTGAACTAGTTTACACTCCCACCAACAGTGTAAAAGTGTTTCTATTTCTCCACATCCTCTCCAGCATCTGTTGTCTCCAGATTTTGTAATGATCACCATTCTAACTGGTGTGAGATGGTATCTCAATATAGTTGACCTTGAAGTCTTGATCCAACCTGGTGAGCACCTTCCTGCAGCCTTCAACAGAGATGCTGTACCTGGCACCCCCACTTTCTCTGCACATGCCATGAGCTGTGGCTCACACAAACCCTGGAAGCTTACTCTCTGCCTCACCTGCTATTGCAGACCAGCTCAGTCTTGGGCAAAGCAGTGAGCCTTGGTGTCTTCCAGTGAATTGCAACTGTACCTTCATGAGGAAGTCCAATCTCTATCAATAGGAAGAGGGACTCTTTTCAAGATGTTTCTTCCTTGGGTATGCTCCCTCAGCCCTTGCATACTATGTAGAATTACTCTTTTGTTATAGTTTAATAATTCCTTACATTTAATGTTCCTTGTTTAAATCACTGTGTGGTTTCGGTACACTGATAAAACCCAGACTGATACTTGTGGATGCCTTGTTTTTAATATAAAATTCAGTGGACACTGTGATAACCACTGGGCTGCTTCTCGTTAACCACAGGCTTTCAATGTTATATACAAAAGTGACCACAAAGAACATAAATTGTTCCAAGTTATGTTTTAGATTAACTCTTGAAGTTTATTTTCTTCTGTCTTCTGAATTTTTCAGTCAGCTCTAATTCCATACCTTTCCCAGCTGTCAGGAATCTCAATATCAGTCTCCTAATATTTCTAACACCACATATTGTGTCCAGGATTCCTGGGGGAGATACAAAGCTGTCCAGTGAGGGCTCTTGTGGGAGTAGGGCTCCTACTATTTTCTAGTAGGGTGGCATTTCAGTATTTTCATAACCTATTTGACATTTTAGAATGTTGAATGTAAGCCCTGATTATTATCCATACACTGTCCCTATAGGGAAATACATGAATTTTGAATAAGCAGGAGGAAAGAAAATGAGGTTTAAATGTATTCAAGTAAACCTTAAATAAGTAGTCAAAGATATACCGCAGAGCCTAATGAGGAGTAAATTATTGAAAATAAAACAACTGTCCATATGAACAAAATCTTTTGTTATTGCCATTTTTAGTTACAAGACATAGATATTTTCTAAAATTTAATCTTTATAAATTTTCTGAAAAAACATTTTTGCCACTATAAGATTATTAACTATCTTACAAGAACACAGCAAGCCCTGCTGTATACAACTACGTCCTTCATTTATTCTTCAATAACCCATAAACACCAAATCCTTAGCAAATAGAACTCAGGCATCTAATAGAAGGAGAAACTCTTTTCTTAGATATGCTATAGATGTATTTCTATTGTCTATGAGAAAAAAAACTGGTTCTTAGGAAAGTCATTGATGATTTGCCACAATTAATTCAGAAATTTCTTTGTTGAAAGCAGGAAAATAGAAAATAATTCATTGCATTAACAAGAATAACAATCATCCATTTTTACATCAGATCAAATTATGAAGGCCAGAAGACTGACTCATAGGAAGAAACTCATCAATGACACACACCTCTCTAGCAAAGGAAAACATCCATTTCATTTCTTCTAATATTCCGATATTGCCATCTGATGAAACTGAAGATTATTGTCAGTCAAAAAAAAAAAGCAAACATTCAATTTGTGAGGTTTTCACTTATATACTTCAGTTGCGGTGAGCTAACAACCACTTTGCTACTAACATAATGTTATCTGTCATATATATTGTTTCATAAATCCAGGTTCTTAGTAGCAGATGGAAATGTCAGCAGGCAGCCAGCAATGGGCATGTTTTCGAAATAGCTGATCACTTTTAATGCCTGGCACTATTAACTCATACACACTATTTCCTGGAATTGTGTAAATGTTATCTATTTGTTGTCTTGTGAATGTGGTTTTGTGAGGAGTCCTCGAATGGTGTTTCCTGCAACCACATTACAGTGATAAAATGGTTTCTGTTACTTCTCATCCTACTGCTTTATCCAAGTATATTACCAAAGGGTGATATGCTCCATTTATGACCATATCCACTTCTATCAGCCATTTACCATAGATAAGTGGTTATATTCTTACAGTAGTCCCATTTATTTACTTCATAGATTTTTAAGTCCCTGCAAACATCAAAAAGTTTCCTGTATAACAATAATTGTAGAGTCTATAGAGGCAAGGCTTTTTAGTTATTAGTGACTTCACAAAGTCATCAGTTTCTTTAACTTTTTAGGGTGCTCCTACTTTGAGGGTAAGTAATGTAGGCATTCACAGTGGCTTGATTCATAGACAGAATAAATGTTTCTGACTTCATATGAGTCAGAAACTCTGACCATACATTTTTATGCATCTAACCATTTATTTCCCATGACACCACTGCTGGACAAGGACATTGGAAATATGATACTGGGATTTTAACCTGAGCTCTCCTATTTTCTACCCATGTGAATCTCATCTTCTTTCAACCTCATCTTTAAAATGAAGAAAATGGTACCACTCTTGCAGAGTTGTTTTGAAAGTTGAATCTTGTAGCATGTGAAATACATGTTCCTCGCAGCAGTGAAGAGAAATTAGGCGAAGCCTATGGGCATCAGGAACAATGTCTCCATCTGATCCCTGTAGCAGCAAAACTTAGCCTGTCACCACAAGCCATCTTCCTTGTTCTACACTGGCTAATAAAAAGGTACTTAGCATATTATAATAATTACTATAATATTATTAGGAAGAATAAAGATAGGATATTCAATTCCTAATGTATGCCACATATTGTTCAAGCCCTTTTCTATTAAGTGTGCACTCAGAATGAACTTCCATGACTTTGCTGTACAGCAGCATTGTTGATAGCTGATATAATTTACTGTCAGCTGAATCTAAGCTACTTGTGAAGAAGACCTACAGTCATCTCTCATATTCTCAGGGGATTGATTCTAGGGCTTCCCACAGATACCAAGATCTGTGGATGCTCAAGTCTCTTATATAAAATGGTCTACTTTTTGCACATAACCTATGCACATTTTCTCCCATACTTTAATCTCTAGATTATTTATGGCACCTACTAAAATGTGAATGCTATATAAATAGTTGTTACACTATATTTTTATTTGCATTTTAATACTTTGTTATTGCTCTTTATTGTTTTTCAAATATTTTCAATTTGCAGTTGGTTGCATCATGGATACAGAATCTGCAGATTTAGAGGCCAACCATACTTTTCATTTGTTTATGTTATCCAGCTTACCTTCACATGGTAGATGCCCAGGACAGACCTTCAAACTCATGAAAGATAACAAGATTTCAAGCTGTGTTCTCCCCTCCTCTCAAGAACTCTGTAAATAGAGAAGACAGAGTTGTGGTGCAGACATGCCTGACAATGTCTGGGGTGTGGATAGCCACAGGTAAAGTTAGGGTGCACCCCAATGATACTTCTGCCTCCTAATATTTGGGGAACTTCCTTTTCCACTCATCTTCTTGCCCTTGACTATCACATTTATATAATAGGCATATATTCAAATACAATGAGTATTATGCTGTGTCAGTTAAAGTAGAATGGTTTAATTTGGGATGAAAATAAATCTAAATCATTATACATTTTTTTTCAGTTAGGCATAGGAAGATATAAAGATGTGCATTTTTTCACTCTGAAACATGTCTCCTTGTTTCTAATAAAAAAGAGTTAATCCTAAAATAAAAGATGAAACCCTCTTCATTGTATGACTTTTACTGTTATTACTTTTTAAAAACCATGATTTCGTTTTTTATTA
The DNA here is from genome assembly GCA_004027715.1 of Plecturocebus donacophilus. Classification (NCBI taxonomy): domain Eukaryota; kingdom Metazoa; phylum Chordata; class Mammalia; order Primates; family Pitheciidae; genus Plecturocebus; species Plecturocebus donacophilus. The sequence goes on along the minus strand of PVKP010012406.1, from coordinate 1,432 downwards.
TTTTTGTATGTGCTTATTAAAAGGTGAAAGAATTAATGTTGATGGCTCCAGAGAGACTTAGGAGTGAGCTGAAGGGAATCCTCTCCCATTACAAATAATAAAACATTGAATAAAATGTAAAAACACATACTTAAAGTATACAGCTGAGTTTAAAAAAAGAAAAAACATTGAGTGCTGGAAATGTATAAGACCTTGATCCAGAGCAGGAGGCTAGAGCTAATGATGCCATAATCTCAGAAAGTGAAAATAAGAAGAAACAGAAATAGAAACAAACCCTAAAAGTTTGGAGCAAAGGTTCTGACCCCGTAGGGATCTTTGATCTATTAAGTGTAGGAACCGAATCCAGGAACTCTAAATAAAGTTACATAGCTAAGACCTTGAGGTGGTGCCTACTCTGTGAAAATAAAACTAGAAAAATATCTTCCAACTAGCCTGGAGAAACAGAAAGAGAGCTTGCATTTTGCCTGAGGCTCACGTTGAGGACAGGGGCGCCTTTTAAAATAGAAAACATCAAAAAATGTGACATGTATAATATATGTGAAATATATATTCCTTGCAGCAGTGACAAGAATGAGAGTGACAAGGGTCCTACAATGTCATGCACCAGTCACCAGTGTCCAACAGTGTCTCATTGTCCAAGAAAGGAACATGCACGTTTCCCTCTACACGTGCCTGTTTGGACACCAACATTTCTAAATATCCTGCAGCGAATGCATACACTATCCCATCAGATTTTATTTCCAAGAGAGACTTCAGTAATTTGTGTTCCAGCATGTTCCAGTTGCCAAGCTTTACGAAAGTTCTCAAATTTGAAACTCCTGCACCAAACTATTACAATGTAAGAACTCTGTATATACTTGCTAAATATAGATCAAATGAATGGTTTACTAAAATAAAAGGAAGAGGGGATCTTGAGGACATCACATTTTAATGCAGTTGTCAAGCCAGTTAGTATTTGTTGACTATCCAATGGGTGCCTAAGGCTGTACAAGACTCGTTTTGTTTTTTTGTTTTTTTTTTGAGATGGAGTCTTGCTCTGTTGCCCAGGCTAGAGTGCAGTGCCTCGCTGCAACCTCTGCCTCCTGGGTTCAAGCGATTCTTCTGTCTCAGCCTCCCGAGTAGCTGGGATTACAAGCACCTGCTACTGCACCCATCTAATTTTTGTATTTTTAGTAGAGATGGGGGTTTCACCATATTGACCAGGCTGGTCTCGAACTCCTGACCTCAAGTGATCTGCTGCTATCAACATTCTTGTACAAGCTTTTATGTAGACATATGTTTTCCCCTCTGTTGGGCACATATATTTTGAATTGGAATTGCTGGGTCATAAAGATAACTACATGTTTAACAGGTTGAGGAATTGTTACACTGTTTTCCAAGGTTGTGGCACTGTTTTACAATCCCATCAGCAATGTGCTGATCCAGTTTCTCC
>PVKP010012405.1:0-58423 GCA_004027715.1 Plecturocebus donacophilus | reverse complement strand
AGAAACTTGCTTTATGTATTTGGGTGCTCCTGTATTGGGTGCATATATATTTAGGATAGTTAGCTCTTCTTGTTGTATTAATCCCTTTACTATTATGTAATACCCTTCTTTGTCTCTTTTGATCTCTGTTAGTTTAAAATCTGTTTTATCACAGACTAGGATTGCAACCCCTAGTCTTTTTTTTTTTTTTTCTCTCCATTTGCTTGGTAAATCTTCCTCCATCCCTTTAATTTGAGCCTATATGCATCTTTGCACATGAGATCGGTGTCCTGAATACAGCACGTTGATGGGTCTTGACTTTTTATCCAAGTTGCCAGTCTGTATCTTTTGATTAGGGCATTTAGCCCATTTACATTTAAGGTTAATATTGTCATGTGTGAATTTGATCCTGCCATTTTGATGCTAGCTTGTTGCTTTCCCTGTTAGTTGGTGCAGTTTCTTCATAGTGTCAATGGTCTTTACTGTTTGGTATATTTTTGCAGTGGCTGGTACTAGTTATTCCTTTCCATGTTTAGTGCTTTCTCCAGGAGCTCTGGTAGGGTAGGCCTGGTGGTGATGAAATCTCTCAGCAGTTGCTTGTCCATAAAGGATTTTATTTCTCCTTCATTTATGAAGTTTAGTTTGGCTGGATATGAAATCCTGGGTTGAAAATTCTTTTCTTTTAGGATACTGAATATTGGTCCCCACTCTCTTCTGGCTTGTAGGGTTTCTGCCAAGAGATCTGCTGTGAGTCTGATGGGCTTCCCTTTGTAACCTACCTTTCTCTCTGGTTGCCTTTAGCATTTTTTCCTTCATTTCAACCCTGGTGAACCTGGCAATCATATTCCTTGGGTTGCTCTTCTCGAGGAATACCTTTGTGGTGTTCCCTGTATTTCCTGTATTTGAATGTTGGCCTAACTTGCTAGATTGGGGAAGTTCTCCTGGATAATATCCTGAAGAATGTTTCCCAACTTGGTTTCATTCTCCTCATCAGTTTCAGGTACACCGATCAAACATAGATTTGTTCTTTTCACATAATCTCATATTTCTTGGAGGCTTTATTTATTTCTTTTCACGTTTTTTTTCTCTAATCTTGCCTTCTTGCTGTATTTCATTGAGTTCATCTTCAATCTCTGATATACTTTCTTCTGCTCGATCGATTTGGCTCTTGAAACTTGTGTATGTTTCTCAAAGTTCTGGTGCTGTGTTTTTCAGCTCCATCATGTTGTTTATATTCTTCTCCACACTGGTTATTCTCATTAGCATTCTGTCTAACCTTTTTTCAAGATTCTTAGTTTTCTTGCATTGGGTTAGAACATACTCCTTTAGTTCAGAGAAGTTTGTTATTACCTGCCTTCTGAAGCCTGCTTCTGTCAATTCGTCACACTCATTCTCCATCCGGTTTTGTTCCATTACTGGTGAGGCATTGTGATCCCTTGGAGGAGAAGAGGCATTCTGTCTTTTGGTGATTTCAGCCTTTGTGCACTGGTTTCTTCCCATGTCTGTGGATTTATCTACCTTTGATCTTTGAAGCTCATGATTTTTGGATGGGGTTTCTGAGTAGACTTCCCTTCTGTTAATGTTGAAGCTATTTGTTTTTGTTTGTTAGTTTTCCTTCTAACCGGCCCCTCTGCCACAGGTCTGCTGGAGGTCCAGTCCAGACCCTGCTTGCCTGGGAATCACCTGCAGGGGCTGAAGAACAGCAGAGATTGCTGCCTGTTCCTTCCTCTGGTAGCTTCATTCCAAAAGAGTACCTGCCAGATGTCACCCAGAGGTCTCCTGTATGATGTGTCTCCCAGTTGGGGTACACAGGGGGGTCAGGGAGCCACCTGATAGGGCAGCTTGTCCCTTAATGGAGCTCAAGCACTATGCTGGAGTATCCATTGCTTCCTTCAGAGCTGCCAGGCAGGGACATTTATGTCTACTGAAGTGGAACCCACAACCACCCCTTTTCCCAGGTGCTCTGTCCCAGGAAGGTGGGGGCTTTGTAAGTCCCTGATGGGCTGCTGTCTTTTTTTTTCCTGAGGTGCCCTGTCCAGCAGGAAAGGAATCTACTTGACAGTCTGCCTTCAGAGGCCTTGCTGAGCTGCCATGCTGGGCTCCACCCAGCTGCTCTGTAAACTTCCCAGTGGTGGCTTTGTTTACACAGGCAATGTTGAAATCATCTACTGGAGACTCAGCAATGGTGGTCACCCCTCCCCCCACCAAGCTCAAATGTCCCAGGTTGAGCTCAGACTGCTGTGCTGGCTGTGAGAATTTCAAGCTTGTGAATGGATCTTAGCTTGTGGGTCTTTGTAGGGGTGGGACCCACCGAGCCAGCTCGCTTGGCTTCCTGGTTTCAGCCTCCTTTTTCAGGGGAATGAACAGTTCTGTCTCACTGGCATTCCAGGTGCCACTTGATTAAAATAGCCACCCAGTTTTGTGCTGGAAACCGGAGACACTGGTGTTGTAGGTCCCAGAGGGAATCTCCTGATCTGTGGGTTGTATAGACCTTGGGAAAAGCACAGTATTTGAGTCGGAGTGCCAGACTGTCAGGAAAGGGCCCTAATGGATTCCCTTGGCTGGGAGAAAGAGTTCTCCAGCCCCCTGTGCCTTCCAAGTGGGGGGATGACCAACCCTGCTTCTGCTTGCCGACCTTGGGCAGTTCCCACTGCCTAACCAGTCGCAGTGAGATGAACCTGGTACCTCAGTTGGAAATGTGGAGATCATTCATCATGTGGCACACTCTTGCTGGGAACTGCAGACCGGAGCTGTTCCTATTCGACCATCTTGGTGGAAGACCCAAAATGGCAATTTTTAAAGACACCTCCTCTTTCCTGGGAGGACAGCCTCAGATCAGCAGTCAGCGGTCAGGTCCTCTGATCAGTCCTTTCAGCACTCCCCTTTTCTATTCCTGCCCCAGTAGCCTTTCAAGCTCAGTGGACTCCTGCTGTTTTTTCATCTCCAGGCTCTCTGGCACTGCTCCTATATTTTGTTTCAATAGATGTTGTAAATCCCACAATACTTTAACCTTTATGTAAATAGTAAATTATATTTTATTTATTTAAATAACAAAAAACTATTTATATTTACTCATGAAGCTACTATTTTTGATACTCTTTCTTTCCTTGTATAGATCCAGGTTTCCATATGGTATCATTTCCTTCTGCTTGATTTTCTTTTTCTTCTTTTTAAGATGGAATCTTATTCTGTCACACTGGCTGGAGTGCAGTGGACTGATCTCAGCTTACTACAACCTCCACCTCCCATGTTCACGCAATTTTCCTGCTCCACCTCCCATGTTCACACAATCAGCCTATTAAGTAGCTGGGATTACAGGCATGAGCTACCTCACTCAGCCTTAAAAATTCCTTTGATTAAAGTCAGCTTGTGATGAAGTTTTTCAGTTATCTATGTTTGTACAAAATCTTTATTTTGCCTTCATTTTCTAAAATTTATTTTCTCTTAGTGAAGGATTATAAGGTGACTTTTCCTTTGTGTCCCAGTACTTTAAAGCTGTTGTACTATTATCTTGTTTTTTGCCATTATATATTTAAATGTATCTACTCAATTCCTCCCTCTCTATGAAACTCTAATACCCACATATTTGGCTGTTTGCAATTTTTCCACACTTTACCAATGCTCTGTTTTTGTTTTGTTTTTTTTTCATTCAATCCTTTTTCTTTCCATTTACTTTTTGATAGATTTTTTTTTTACTATACCTTCAATTGTATTATTCCTTGCTTCTGAAGTATCTAACTTTTATCACCTTCAGGGTATTTTTCATCTCAGATATTGTAGTTTTCAAGTCTAGAAGTTTAGATCTTTGTAATTTATTTCATATATCATATTAATATGTTTATTCTTTGATCTAGTTTCTTTATGGGATATAGGATATAGTTAGTTTTAAAGTCTTGATCTAGTAATCCTGGCATTTGAGTCATTTCTGAGTTAATTTTAAGTGATTATTTTTTCTTCTAGTTGCAGGTTATAATTTCCTGCTTTTGTTTTTTTTTTTTTTACTGATTCGTAGTTTTTGACTGGGTGTCAGATGTTTTATGTTTTACATTGTCTGTCCCAGATATATTTTCAGTCCTGTAAAGATATTTTGAGCTTCATTTGCTAAATGCAAATGGGAACATTTTATTATTTTGGGTCTTTCTTGTGACCAGTCTTGGATCAAAGCAGCCTTTAGTATAGAGTGTTTTTCTCTACTATTGATACAAGATCTTAGTACTCTATTGTGTGTTACATTAATAATGGTGGTTTCCACTCTGGCTGGTAGGAACAGGCATTACTCCAAATCTGGTTTAAGGGTCAGGCACTGTTCATCCTAAGTTTTTCAAGTGATTTGTTTGGCAGACTCTATTTCTTTTTTCTCACACCTGTAGTGATCAGTAGATGCTTAGACTTGAAGGGGACCCTTTGCAGATTTCAGAGTTCTTTCCCTATGCAGCTCTTTTTGTTCTCTACTACTTGGTTTGCATGCTGAGGACACTCTGACTTGCCTGCATGCTCAGTTTTGTGTCCTTAAATCAAAGACTCTGTGGGTCTCTGTCTGGATTCTCCCACCCTACTCCATAGCTTAAAATACCTAATTCTGGGCAGTAAGCTAGAGAATTATAAGTTCACCTTGTTTGTTTATTTTCTGCCTCCAAGGGATCACAGTATTTCATTGCCTGATGTCTAATTTCTTGAGAGCCATTGGTTTATAAATAAAGTCTGAATTTTCAGTTGTTTCAGGTGGGGGTGGGGAGTGTGTAAATTCAGTTCTGATTACTTCATTTGCAAGGAAGTCAAAACTTGAATGACAGTTTAGTAATGTAATTCTACTATTTTCCTTTTAGCTCCATTCTGTTAGCATTAACTTTCATGAAAAAAACTCTGTTATATACCCAATAATCTTTATACCAGTTAATATATTTTGTTTCTCTGATAATTGTTTAAAATTATTTCTTTATCCCTGTTGTTCAGCTTTTCATCTTGTGATCGTCTGTGTCTCCATTTGTTTACTCTATTAATATACTGGGTACTATTTCAATATCATGTATTTTTGAGAAAAGGGATTATGTTAAAAAGACTGAGTTTTAACTATTTGTGTATCATTTCTTTGCTATTCTTGAGAACTTGATTTTCTACCTTTGAGCTACTCCCAGAAAAACATTATCTCCTGAATTTATCTTTCTTCTACTTACATGCTTTTTTTATTTAAACTTTTGATGCAAAATTCTATGATTTTTCTCAATTTTATATTGCAACTTACTATTTTCATATGAGCTACAGCCTATCCCTTGCACACATTTTTAAATTTCAAACACTGATTTTCATTTGGAAATATAATTGTTTCACTTTCAAATTCTTATTTACTTGCTTCACTTAATCATGTTTTTATATCATCCTTTCTTATTTTTTGCAGATGTGGTTTTCTTATTTATTTCTTTGAAGATAAATTTTAGATGTGGAATAAAATTTTATTTCTAATTCATGACAGAACTGTCAGTGCTTCGCTATTATTTTGTCATTAATCTTTCATAAAATTAGATTTCAACTTTTGCTATTTGTTTTTGTATATTCATTTCAAATAAGAAGTATTCACTCTTTTTGTTTCTTTGTATCTTATTTTTCTCTTTTTGTCCTTCAGATCTCATCTTTTTTAAATAATGATTATGTGGTTAGCTTGTCCAAGGACAACTATCCTCCATGCATGCCGTACTTTGCCTGTGTCATAGTGGTGATGGTGGTGATATTTTATAGGCAAAATCTGTGGCAGCTGAAAATTGTTTGTTTTCTCTGTAATGTACTACCCTTCCTCCCTAGGCTCAGAGTTTGGTAACCATGGGCTACTTACTGAGAGGTGGTGCAACCACATCCCAGCTTCCAGCCTTGAGACTATCTTTGGTCCCAAATCCAGCATGGAGCACTTCTATATTTCTTTATCCCACTAGGATCAAAACACTACCACTCTTTCCTGCTTTCATAGCTCAGAAGCTCCAATGTCCATTTCTAATCATCACCTTATTTATTCCTTCTTTTTCTAATCTACAAAGATATTGTTTCTGAATCTGGCTATTTTTAAAAGATTATTTTGCTTACAATTGCTGTGTGAAACAGGAGCTGTAGCAAAATATACATTAATTAGGCCATAATTTTTGTAAAATCTTAAGTCAAGGGTGTTTTTATTCTAAAAAGGTACATCAATTAATAATTTTTTGGTCAACAGAGTTTACAGAATTTTTAGAACGTATAGGGTTTTTAGAATTTATTGATTCTAAAAATAAAAAAGGGAAAAAAATGAGAGAAATTAATAACAGTATTGACTTTCTAGCTTCTCTTTTTGTCTTTAAGATGAATTTCTCTTTTAAACTGAAAGACAGACATTAATTTGTCTTAATAGAAATAACATAATTTTTAGAAACCATTTCTATAGAGAAAACCATAAATAAGGTCAGTTATTTTGTGACATGCAAAAATTAGACTAAAATACCTCAGTCATATAGATGTCTACTTCTAAAGAATTAGTTATAAAAGTGCTTCTTCAACCTTCTCACTTAGAAAGTGTGTATCCAATTAACCATTGCCTTGAAGGCTTTTCTACTCGCATCTCTTGAAGTAGAGGTCAAACAGAGGGTTAATTGGAGATTTCAAAGTGGAATTTTAGGAAAAATTAAAGTATTGCTCTCAGAAATTTGATTTTTTAAATAGATATCTTGTAATTTTCCTGAAGCTATCTTCACCAATGACTTCACGTAAGTAGTTTTGTATTGACTGAAAACACAGGATACTAAAAGATATATCAGTTAAATTACCTAATCAAATGCATTTTCAATTCAGTAGGAGTGTTTAATCATGGATTAAAAGTGTAAATATTTATGGCATTGAGAAAAATGTCATCCTTGTTATTTAACCTTATCTACAAGATCATGTCAACCCCAAGTACAAAGTTAACTATATTCTGATATGCAGCTCAGCTGTAGGCAACTATTAAAAAGATAACTTCTGGATGCCCTAAGACTATTGTTATCTTGAATAATTTATTACTACTAGCTTTCTGTATTTCATCATGTTTTACTCTAAAAATCACTTTTTTCAAAAAGGGCAGTGACATTAGCTTGCTTCCTATCATTTAGTTACTGCTAGAATCTCCCAGGGATCACTACACAAACATACAGAAAAAGCAACTGAATACTCTTGTTAAGTGTGGACTCAGGTCAAACTGGACTAGGATGAAGAAACAACCTGACTTTGTGTAATGGTTCGTTTGTTTTGGGGCACACACTTTTCTTCTTATTGAAAAAAATAGAGAGAACATTCGTAAAGAAGCATCCCATTTCAATCCTACCATTTACTAATATGATTACCTTTATGGGCATGGCTTCCCAGATTTGTGTGTTATGCTAAGGCAGTATTATGATTAGACAAAGACAAGTAAACCCCACATATCAAACTAATGCACAGACAAAAACACATACATACACACAGAATCAAATGTATTTTTTAAATGAGATTAAAATCTCTGGCACTGGGATTCAGTATGAAATGACGGTTCAATGCAACTTATAGACCTTCAGGCCTGGAAAAATGCTTCTCAAAATTTCTTGCCCTTTGCCTTCAAACAAAAATTTACTATGTTCAAATGCCATGATGTTTATATTTTATGCCTCCATCCTTGTTGAATATAGACTCTGATTTGTACTGCAGGGAGGGATTTAGCAGCTAAAGAGCTTAGTGAGATAATCTTCTTCTCTGAATGAATGAAATGGATCTTTCCTAACAAAGTATTTTTTTCTTAGAATTGTTGAAAGTCCATTTTCTTATTCATATTTGTGTTTCAGTGTGTGATCCTGAGGGTATTCAGAAATTATTGAAGTAGTCTGCTCAGTTGGGCTTGGTAGCTGAGAAAAAACTTATAATACTTAAGAATCAAATTTCTCTTTTATTTTTTTACAGACTATAAGTTATATTAGTAAGATCTATCAATATTTTTGAATGCCATATAATCCATTCACTTTGCCACATAATCTTGTGTTATTGACTGACTATCTCACTGTTTATGCATCTACTCTCCTATTTTAAGTTCTTCCATGCTTTTGTTCTGTGAAGAGTGCTGCTACAATCATTTTTGTAAATGTCTCTTCTTTTATACATGCAAAGATTTCTCCCAAGTATTTATTTGTGGTTGAGATTGTTAAAATAATACGCTGGTAGTGTGACTCGAGTTCTCGATCTTGGGAACTAGAGGGACATTGAATACTAGAATTGTGAGTTTAGGTTTTATAAAGTGTTCAGTAAATTTAATTAAATGTCAATTTATTTACTAACTTTTGCTAAATTTTATTATGTGCTCAAACATATTGAATTTCATGGACATTGATAGTTCAGAAAAAGGAGTCTGCAGTGCCAGGTCTAGAGGAGAGGTTGTAATTACAAATAGATTGATCAGAGGAGGCCTTAGTAAGATGGTCCCTGATCCCATACTTGAGCATAGTGAGAGAGTGTCCATGAGGAATAGCCATGAGGAACCTGAGGGAAGAGGGAACAAGGCTCTAAGGCAGTGTTGTGCCAAGTGTTTGAGGAACAGCAAACAGCCGGGAAGGTAAAATGATTGCAGCAAGGTGAATGCAGGAAAAATAATAAGAGATCAAGTCAGAGAGGTAACAAGGGAGGGAGCTGGTCACCTCATGAATAAGTCATTTGTTAGGTAGGACTTCAGTTTCTGTGACTTAGGTTATTTGTTTTGTTTTGTTTTGTGACAGAGTCTCACTTTGTCACCCAAGCTAAAGTGCAGTGGCATGACCTTGGCTCACTGCAACGTTTGCTCTGGGGTTCAAGTGATTCCCTTGCCTCAGCCTCCCAAGTAGCTGGGATTAGAGGCATGTGCCACCACACCCAACTAATTTTTGTATTTTTAGTAGGGACAGGGTTTCACCACGTTGGCCAGGCTGGTCTCGAACTCCAGACCTCAGGTGATCCACCCGCCTCAGCCTCCCAAAGTGCTGGGATTATAGGCATGAGCCACCACACCCAGCCAAGACTTAAGTTTTTAAGGTATCGCCCTGACACCACACTCCAGAAGAAATTATAGCCCATGAGTGGTGCAGAGGAGGTGGAGGCAACTGATAGCTCCTGTTGGGGGCCTGCTGTTTCTCTGGTCCTGTGGGATGCAGCAGACATATCAGACCGGACAGCATGCAACCCAGAGACCTTGCAATGCATGTTTCTAGGACCCAAGTTATGTATTTAGGAGAAAAGTTGGGCAGTTGTAGGATGAGAGATTTAGTAAGAGTTTTGAGTACCACAGTTGTCATTTTCTACAAAGGATACACAAAGGATATCTTACCACAGAGAGAACCATAACATCTCTACAGAATGGTCCCCTTTATAGCAAAAGCTGCTGGTGCTGCAGATGGACTGCTGACATTGATGTCACAGCCAAAAGCAGAAGGGAGGAAATAGTTTCACTCACCTTCTAACATCCTGCCTGTACTATAGTGGAAAAACCTAACCAAAAATCAGCTGCCAAGCATTGGGAAGTGAAATTCTCAGGCTTTCAGGCCCATAAATTACACAGGCAAGCACATTTAAGAGTGGCAGTAGAGCTGTGGTCTAATCCGCAAACATATAACCCACTTAGAGTTACCACTTTGATAGCTACTGTGTCTGGAACCTCCAGAGGGAATCCTTTAATGACTCTTCTAATCTTTCTCAGAGTAAAAGTCAATGCAAACAGGATACATTTCACTATATTCATACGGCATCATCATGATGGAGAGAAAAACAGTGCAACATTCAAGGAGCTATCTCTAAGAAGGCAAACTTAAAGAGTGAATATCAAAACATCCTTAAAATGCCTGCAAAGAAGTAAGACCATTAGGCCAAAAATGCTCTTAACCAGTCTCATTGTTCTGGAAGCTCCACATGCTACCACCGGTTCCAAGATTGTTTTCCATCTCAGCTAATCAAATCTCCTCTTTGTCATGAGTGGTGATATGTGCTATATCCCCAGTGTTGAATAGATATGTATTAATAAAAGTAAGAAAATTAAAATATATGCATCCTTTGTCAACTTATTTCTAAATCATTCATTGTAAATCTGTTTCTCTTCTGCCTGAGCTGCAGGTAAATCTCTATAGGCTACTTAACATTTCATTTGATAGTTTTTTATTTCAAAATTGATAACTACATAGCCAACAAATTATGACTTGTGAGCCAAATCCATCCCACTTCCCATTTTGGTAAATAAAATATTATTGGAACACAGTCATGCCTGTTTATTTACTCAATGTCTCTGGTTTTCTTCAGTCTAGTACAGCTGAGCTGAGTAGCTGCAACAACTTATTTAGGGTTCACATTTAGCAAAGCCTAATATTTACTATCCGACTATTTAAAGAACAACTTTACTGAGCTTGCTTATCTGTAATACTTTACGTGGCATTTCATTCTGGGTAACCATTGTTTGTGACACCTTTGATAAGGACCTGGGTTCAGTAATCTTCTCTTTTATCACAATTGATTTTTATTGTTCTCTTTTATCACAAATCTCCATCAGCCTCCAAATTTAGTGAATTTTTAATCTGATTAAGTGAAATCTTTAATGCTTCTTCTTTGTCTTTTTTCAAGTTGTTTCCACTCTGTCTCAGTTACTAAAATAATGTCATAGCTGAATTATTATGCTGCCTCCAATCAAATCAAATACCAATAACAGGTGACACTTCATGACTTTTTGGGTAACTCCTTGCTAAGCATCTATGTTTTCTCAATTGACCAATAAAGATGAATCTCTTACTCTGTTTCCCCTCCAATTTCTTTTATAACCTCAAACAATGCCTCCCACTAGTCACCTGCAGAAATGCTATTCATCATTCAGGAAAGCCAAGGAAACCACATCACTATTTCCCAAATACTATGTACTTAAAAGAATGATGATTCCAATAACACATTATTGTTGAAAATTATAGAAATTGTACTGAACTTTTCTGTGTCTCAGTGGATGGCTGGTCCAGACACCATCCACTGAAGCAGAGAAAAGTTAAAAAAAAACATGAGAAGTCTAATTGACTGGGGCCTGCACATTCGGGAAGTTAGTGGAGTTTCACTTTATTCCTTTAGGGAAAACAATCTATAGCAGTTTGTATTTGTAAAATAAATGAGAATCCTATTTTTATAAAAAGTATTTAATATATAATATGATCTTAGTAAACATCTACCTTAATCATAAAGCTATTTTTCATGCCTAAAAGATGACCCATGGCTAGTTAGGGTTAAAACATATTGTTATATCATGATTGATTGTAGATGTCCTTGGTCATGCAAGGGGTGAACACTGACCTGGGGAAAATCTGGTGTAATCTTCAAGCCCTCTGAATTTATTATTGCAGTGTAAAAAAATCTCTGGTCTGCTTCTTAATCTAGGTGACATTTTTCTCCAAGATCTGAGGAGAAAAGCATTTCCTGGACTCTGATACTTTTCCTAAAGCATTTTTATCTTTTCTTTTTACAGAGGTCTTTGGAAAAGTTTTTGTCCTTGAAAGGTTAGCTAAGTTTATAGATTTTTATTTCAAGTTACAAGTGCTCTTCAGCATTTCAGTCATAGGTGCCTACTTCTGCAATGGTATGAGACATTGCTCTTGTAAAAATTTCAATCTGTATGGTGGAAAATTTTTGAAAAGTATTGTCAAGTGTATTACTTTCTGCCAAAGGTTAATCAGATACTACTGAATGATGAAGTTAGTCCTTCGAATAGTTAATGTTATTCTCAAGACTCTATTTGATAAAAATAAAAATTACAATAGAAAAAGTTTTAAAAACCGTTTGAGATACTGAAAGTTTCAGTCTATTATTTTTATGATTTCATGGAAAATAAAAAATAAACATGCAAAATCTTTTAGGCAGTTTCATGAGCTATTACAAAATGGGATGGAATATTATTATTTATTGAGAATTCATGAAGCTAACTTTCTTTAAAAACCATTAGGAAAGGGTAGAACAATTAATATCATTCCAATAAATATCAATTTTGTGATATTAGATGTTTAAGTTTCCTGACTATCTTATCTATCTATCTATCTATCTATCTATCATCTATCATCTTCTTCATTTGCTTAAATGCAGAATATAGACATTAGGAAAAAAGTAGATAGTTAAGGACCCCCAGAAATAAAAGCTAAAGAAACAAGGAAGACTTTGAAACTCTAAATAAGGGCATTGGTTATTAAGATATTGCCTGTATTAAAAAAAAATAAGAAACAGCTAAAATGATTGGATGTCATGCTAACATAAAGAAAGCACAGATGTTAGGTCATACCTGGTTCTCCTTCAGTGTTCCTCAGGCAATAGTCACAGGACTGCTGAGACACTGAACAACATCCAGAAGTTCTGTCCAGAAAGGAATGAGACAATATTAGGCAATTGCTGTCACTAACCAACTCAAGGGATTTAAATGTCAAGCAACTCTTCCTCTCTCCCTTTTTCTTTTTCCCTATTTACCAAAATTCAGTAACTTAATTACAAATTTGACAAACATATGAAGGAATGATCCCACAAGCATTCTCGTTGACTATCTAAATTCACCAAAAATGTAGTATCGCTAAATATACTGCTTCATGTGCTATGAGAGACAGAGACAGACAGAGAGAGAGAGAGAGAGAGAGAGAGAGAGAGAGAGAATGTTCTGGATAGGACATTTTCTTGCACATGAGGGCTATTTCTGTTTAGAAAAATCCACACTGTGAACTTTAAAGCCATGCATCTCCTCTCAGCTAGGGCACTGGCAAAAGATAGAGGAGGAGCTGATAAAATGCCATCACCCACCGTGACGATGCCAGAAGGTGGGAGACAAAGAGGCAACAACATTAGGTTTATTCTGGCATCTCCGTTGGAACTGAAGACAGGAGTGACATTGACAAATATATTGTAATGGCTAACCATACTGTGCTGAGCTGTTTAACCTCTGCTTTCTGATTCTAGTGAGATTTTAAAATCTACTTCTCCAGGATTCTCATTGTTTTTGTGACTCAGCTATGTATTTCTAAATTCATTTTCTATGTATGTGGCTAGAGTCATTTTCTGACATCTACAAGTAGCAGGCAATAAAGATAGCTAATACAAGGGGTAAGGAAAGTTTTCTAGATAGTGACAACCCTTATGTATAATGTGCTGCTTTTAACAGCCTTTAGTTTTTCAATTTAGAAAAAAAAAGTCTGGTGATATAGTATAACAATTATGCAATATTTTATTGAATAGTTTAACCTGGGTTTATGATTGTGTGGCATGGGCAAAATGAATTTTATTAAGTAATATTGTCTTATTCTTCAACATAGCAATTTTTGGGTGATTCATTCTAAATTGGCTTCTCACAGTTAATCAAGTGCTCTTGTCAATTGTTTAATAATATATAATTTCACAGTCGGAAATTTTTTTCAATTTTGAGCATTTAATAAGTGAAAATAACCTGTACTTTATTTTGAGATAAATTTATTTTTAAAAAAAAGAGCTATTCTATAAGGAAGAACAAATATTTCCATCTTCTTTCTCTTCTTTGACTTTCAAACATTTTAAGTTTGTGGATCAAGTGTCCACAAACACCAGGGACACCTGACCTTTCTGTGACAAGTACAGAATAAGTGGGTGAACCTCAGGAGGCAGATTTGAAAGAAAATATCCTTATCCTAAAGATAATTAAGTACATTTTTCAAACTAGGAAAAAATGCCTGTGTGGGGCATATTTTTAGTTGAAACTCATTTTTTTAACCTAAAAATGCAGGAGAAAGATTACTTTTGCATGTTTTCAATAGAAATTATCTTGAGAATCCTTCTTTTGAAGTATTTCCCTGAGTTGCATAGAAAATTTGCAATAACAAAGTGATTATTATTGCTGTATTCATTTTTCATATTTAACATACCACGTAAGTGACTCTATACCAAACTAAGTACAGTACCCCTTTAGCTAAAGTTGTACTTTCACCTTTGCTTAAAACAGAATCAAGAATTTAAATTAATGAAATGGTGAGATTTGTATAGATTAAAAAAAGGTTGAAAACTAGGTCATCTTGGATTTCCCAGTTCAAATCCCATCTGATCTCTTCTTTTCTGTGGTACAAAAGTTGGCCTTCACATAACGAAATATAAAACTGGCCAAAATCTAAGTAGAATCTCATTTGTAAAATGAATGTTAAACTGAAGCTCTTGAGTATATGAATTACAAAGATGCCCTTATGACCACTTTTCACAGAGAGACAGTACAAAAAGAGATTTGGAATAGAAACAGTTATCTATGTTATACTTTGTTCAACCCATGCAAGATGTGCTGGCAAAATTCAATGTCAAGATGTTTTTCACAAAATGTTCGAAGTATAGCTGTAAATATGTGTTATATCTTTTTAATCTTGATTTTTATTGCCATTATAAACAGTAGAGTTGTGAGTTCACCAGGGATTTGTGTCACATTTAAACATGTCCTTGAAAATTTTTAGTAAAAATGGAGATATCCAAGTTCATGATACGGAGATGTTTCATCAAAATCTACACTGAATTGAAATAGATTATAGCATGGTCTATGATTCAGAAATGCTTAAGAGAAGGTAGCAGAGAAAATTTAATTCAAAAGATATTAGCTGGTACTAAATTATCAAGGTGGTATCATATAAATGAAAATAGATACTTTAATTAGCTATTTGTATCAATCAAACCAGAACTTTTATTGATGACCTCTTAGTTGACAAAATAACCAAAGTTCTGACAATTCTTATCGGCTTTTATTAATTGGTTTATTCAAATTATATGTGTTGAGTTCCCACTATATGCAGTTTGCTGTAATGGATTGTAAAGTTGAAATAAATGTAAGTACTGATTCAAAATGATATTATCCTTTGGTAATAAGGTAATATAATATTGTATATTGAAAGTCAATTTTATGTTTAATTATTCACTCTACAGTTGAGACAGCCAGTCAAAATATTGCTACTTTAGCCAATATATAATTATGTGAGCACTTAAGCATTTAAAGTTAAGCAGTTACAATGGCAAAACTATCTCACTAATAATCCACAACAAAGTTTAAAATTTCAAAATATATAAATGATAGGTTTTGTTTGCTTATGACATACAAAAGACAGTAAACTCGAATTAATATATGAATCGTTTAATGTAAACATTTTTTAAGTTAAGGTTAATGCTGCACTAAATATAAAAACTTATGGTCTGGTGGAAAAATATCTATAGTTAAAAACACATACAGAAAGAACATATAATATAAAGTAAATTATTATACACAAATTTTAATGTTCACTTACAGATTTTGATATTCTAATAACTGGAAATATCTTAATTTAATTCCTTTTCTCACCACCCCTGTGAAACAGTTAAGAATTACTGCCATAATTCAGATGGCAGTTGAGAGTCCAAAGGTTATGGCTTAGGCTATTGATATAATCAGTGGCCCACAATAAGGAGAGGTATTTACAAATAACTTTGTTCTAAAGCCATAGGGCAAATCTAAGTAACTCTATCTCTTTTTCTACTCATGAATTTTCCAAAGTTTTAAAGAAGAATTGCACAATTATGTTTCAAAGTAGTTCTTTTAAATTAACATTGTAAGAACCTATAATATTTTTAAAAATTAAAAATTATGAAATATATTTTAAGAAATGATTAAAGTATATGATCCATTTTGTGTCAATTAAAATATATATTTTTTCAATTATTGGAGTATAATTTTAACTAGAATCTCACTTAAAAATGATTCAAACGTAACACTTTGGAATTACTTTTTAATAGTTTAGAAAAATTGTCATTACGACTAACAATATTCAGTGTGCATATGTGTGTATATATATGTTTGTGTGTGTGTTTGAAGAACATCATGGAATATGTGAGAAAATTTTAAAATTTCTGTAATAATTAAAGATATGGAGATATTTATGGTGACTTTGAATGCCTACTTTTTCTAAGTGCTTTTAAAAAATTGAGATGTTAAATTTCTTTTTGACAAAAAATAAATTTAATCACATAACTTTTCTTTTTGACAAATGATTACTTTTCAAAGAATTTTAACAATACAAATTACTTTATGTCAGATGACCTTACATCTGCTATCCAACGCTCATTTTTTAATTAAAAATCTCATGAGCTACTGGCAAAGTGAAAATTAGTGAGTTGGTAAATTGAGGTGAGAAATTCTTCCAGAAGTGTTTAAGATGGCATAGCTAGAAAGAAAATATGAGAAAAATAATTACTATAAGAGATAGAATGAGAAAAAACAGTTTCTCTTTAACAGGAACTTTTGAAGAAAAAAAAATGAGAATGAAAAGGAGAGAGTATTTATACAAATAATATTCAGTATAGCTTCTGGATGTATGTAAAGAAATAATATAAATGTCATAGTTTCATTTTCCCCAGAAACAGCAACTAAAACCATCACCTCATGTAGGTGATTCCAGGAAGCACAGGTGAAGACCTGAAGGAGGCTGTCTAGGCTTGTTATTGAGTAATGGTGGGCCATTCCTGCTGGAGACTCTGAGGAACCACCCTAGAACAGGTACACACTTTCTCCAAGGATAGAGTCTTGGATTTTAACTCTTAAAAGTTCTGTCTGCTTCAGACAGCCTGAATAACCTAACTCCCTATGGTAGAAAAACTGTGAGATAAAACGGTTAACTGAAGTGCGATGCTGCTAGAAGACCAGGACGCTGTCCACCACGGTGATTGCTGAAACGTAGGGGCTGCCGAAATGTAGGGGCTGCTGTGCAGGGCTCAAAAATAAGTCTAATACAACTTAGACTGAAAAGACTGGCTCAGAAAACACCCAAAAAGAAAAATAAGACATAACTGGCACTAGATACATGCTAGTGAAATTTAAGAATATCAGTGACAATCTCTCAGAAAGAAACTAAACTAGTTCACATAAAAGGTAACAACATAAGAACAACATGAGCTTTCTCAACTCCAGCACTGAATGGAAGAAAAAATAAGGTAATATTCCTAAATCACCAAAACTAAAGCACTTTACAATATCATATAAATGCAAAGGTGCTACATAAAATATTCTCGTTATTCAAGGCCCCAGAACGTTTATTGTGTATACAATACATTTGGAAGAAAAAATATCTTATAAATAGACAATGACATAAAAATAAACCTGAGTTTTTTTGATAATACTAGAAATATGTGAAAGTTTTGTGAAGTTTTTAAACTTACTTGAGGCCATAACTGTTAAGTTTTAACATTGGTTAAAAAAAAAGAAAGAAAAAGTAAAAACACGGGTCAAAGAAAGATGGATGTAAACATTAGAAGAAAAACATAACAGGTATAAATGTACCTTTCTAAGTTTAAAAATTGCCAGTATTGCTCAGGTGTGGTGGCTTATGCCTGTAATCCCATCACTTTGAGAGGCCGAGGCAGAAGGATCTTTTGAGTTCAGGAGTTCAAGACCAGCCTAGGCAAAGCTCTCATCGCTACTAAAAATGAAAAAAACAAAAAAAGTAGTCAGTTATAGTGGCACATACTTGTGGTCCCAACTACTCAGGAGGCTGAGTTAAGAGGATCCTTTGAGCCCAGAAGTTCAAGACTGCAATGATCTATGATCATGCCACAGCACTCCAGCCTGGGTGACCCAGGGAGACATTGTCTCAAAAAATAATAATAATAATAATAATGTTGTAAAATTTGTCATTTTTCAAAAAAACAGCTAGCCATGGTGGCTCACACCTATAATCCCAGTATTCAGGGAGACTGATGTGGGAGGATCACTTGAGCCCAGGAGTTGCAGACCAGCTGGGCAACATAACAAGACACAAAAATAGAAAGAAGCAAACAAACAAAAAAGACAAAAATAGATACTGCTTGAACACATGATTACACAGTTTAATAAAATAAGCATACATCTCTACTCCCAGATGATGAGTTAGAACACTAGCTAAACCTAAAATTCATTTGATCTTGGTTCATTCCTATTCCTCCCATTTCAAAGTCATTATATCATGAGTTCTTCATTTTCTTTACTTGGTTTCACAGTTTTATTGCTGATCTATTTATCATCTATAAATTGTTTTTCTGCTTTTTTGTACTTTATACAAATGGAATTGCATATTTTATATGATAATTTTAAATTCATATTACATTTTCAGAATCAATAATGTTTATACACCTAGTCATTTGTACTGCTGAATAGTATTTTGTTGTATGATTCTACTGTAAGTTAATCATTCATTTTACTATACTCCTAATAATGAAAATTTAGGCGGCTGATTTTTTTTCTCTATTCTGATTGGTGTATCTATCAGAACATGACTCCTGGTGCCCAATTCTAAGGTTTGTCCTAGAAATTTTATGATAAGCTACATATAAGTTCAACTTCACAGGAGATTTCTAAATTGTTTTACAATATGGTTGGACAAGTTTATACTCTAAAACTATTAGTGTAATGACAGTAAGACTATACCACAGCCCTTCTGTACATGTTGTGTTTTAGCGAAAAGAAGTGTGTAAATTTTAATACAGCCAATCAATATCTTCATTATGATTTGTGCTATTTATATTTGATTTAAGAAGTCCTTACTACTCTGGGAGAAGAAATTACACTTTTATAACGTCTTCTGAACATCTTTTGTCTGCTTGTTCTTGCCCTAATGCCACATAATGTTAATAATGTTAGTAATTCCTGTGCTTTATTTTTCAGGAAAGTTTTGGCTATTTCTTGTTTTTTGATCTCTCATATAAATTTTAGACTATGTTTAATGAATTCTAAAGTAAAATACCATGAAGTTTTGATTATGAATGCATTCATCTATGGATTAATTTGGGAAGAACTGACAACTTCACAATATTGCAATCAAAACCATAATAACCTTCTCCCAATATTTATAAGTACATCAATGTCTTTTAATAAAGCCTTATTTTCTATAAGTAAATAATCTCTTTGGGAGGCTGAGATGGGAAAATAGCTTGATCCCAGGATTTTGAGGCTATAGTAAGCTATGATTGCACCACTGCACTCCAGCCTGGGCAATAAAGCAAGACCCCCATCTCTAAAATAATATATAAAATAAATAAATATAATAATAAAAAATAATCTCTATCATGACTTGGCATATCTTAATTTGTAGTACAGGAATTGTGATCATTTTTAGTTTACATTAAAAATTATTGTTTGTTTTGTATAAAACTGTGATTGACACATAGATCATCCATTCAGAAAAATTAAGAAACTCATATATTAATTTTAGAATTTGCCCATGGCTTCTTTGGTGTTTCTGAATAGACAATCTGAAAATAGTCATTCTTTCATTACTTAATTTCAATCAATTTTCTTTCCTTTCTTATTTTCATGGTTAGGGCTCCAAGTACAATGTCAAATAGAAATGATGACAGTGTATCTGGTCTAAAAGCAACTCCTTTAATACTTTACCATAAAATTTATAATACGATGCCCTTCATTTAGGTCATTTTGTTTTAAATTTCTAGTAATTTAATCACAAATTGATAAAGATTTTTACTAACAGCCCTTTTTTTCTATCAAGAAAATAACATTTTATTTTTTCTCCTTTTATCTGTTAATAGGGATCAACCGAACTATGTAAGCTTTGCCTTTTTGTTAAATTTACTACTGGATTCATTTTGCTAATACCGTACTGTGTATTAATGACTAGCATAGTAAGTAATTTTCATTCTCCTATTACTTTCTTTGTCAGGTTTTTGTATTAAGGTTTTGTTAGCCTCATAAAATAAAATAACAAATGCTCCTTCCTTTACCTCTGTAAGAGTTTATGTAAGATCAGGATTATTTATTATTTGATACAACTTGTTTTTAAGACCACTTGGATCTGGTGTTTCATTTGTGTAAAAATTTTGAAGTACTTAATGAAATTATTTTATTGGTAGAGAACTGTTAAGAATTTTGAGTCAATCTTGACTCAATCTTGTTGGAGCCTTTCTAAATTTTTTTCTTATTTTATAAATTTGCTGGCATGATAGTCATTATAGCTCCTTAAATTACATTTTAATATCTACAGCATCTATATTATTTCCCTTTTTTCATTAGAAATATATACATATATTATTTGCATGTGTATGCTTGTGTGTTTGCATGTGTGCATGTTTGTGATTAGCCATGGCTTTTTCTGTTTATGATTATTTTTCAAGCAACCAATAGAATAGGCTGCGTTATGTGGCAGGTATGTAAAGTCTCACACTTTTAGTGGTTTGAAACATGTTTTTTTAATTATAACTCAAAGTTAGTGTGATCCAGTGTTTTTGTTTGCTTCTTCATCTGTTTTGAAATTGCAGATCCTCTCATGAGGTTATAAGCTGATGGAACATTCTTCATTGCTGATATCATTGTTGGCCACCAAGGTTCAAGTGGAAAAGCAGACCCCAAAGAATCCACACAGAAATCCCAAATCACTTCTCCACACAATTTCTTGGTCACAATAAGTTGCAAAGCCATGCTTGAATTCAACAGGGTGGAAAGTGCCTGGAAGGCTAATAATAACAAAATGTGAAAAGCTCTGATGACATCCATGCCTATGCAAACTTTTGACTTTGTTCATACTATCTGTTGAATATCATTTTCATTGATCCCAGCTTTAATCTTTATTAATTCCTTTCATCTTTTTCAACGTTTATGTTTATGAACTGCCTAAGGCTGATATTTAACGCAGTAATTTGCAGCTTTTCTTATTTTTAGATAAGTATACAAGGACACATATTTCTAAGTTCTGCTTAAGCTTCAACTCACTAATTTTTACACCACATGCTTTCATTATGATTCTTTTCAAACAGTCCTCCAATATCATTTTGATTTTATTTTCCCTCTGGATATCATATTTAAAAATCACAAAACAATTTTTGTGTTTTGAAAACATTTTGCTATTTTTATTTCTATTCATCAGTCACTGAGAGGCCTGATGAAGTATCTCAATATTAGAGTGGGTTTGTCATTTTCTCTTTAAAGTTCTATAAAATTTTGAATTTGTATGCTACAAACCATGATATTAAGGGCACATCAGTTAAAAATTACTACATATTTCTGTTTTTAAAAGCCCTTATTAATACACAGCAAATATCTATGAGTCTACTAAGACATCTGCCTCAAATTCATGTTTGTATGTTATTAATGTGACTACAACTTTCTTTTAATTAGTATTTACCCGATTTATTTTTTCTTCATTTTTTTCATTTCACATTTTTTTTGTATGTTTACTTCACAGTAGGTCTCTAAGCAGCAAAAAAACAAGATTATTATTTGTTAAGTTAGTCTTATAACCATTCACTGTAAAAAGCATTTAGACCATATATACTGCATATGATTACTGGTAGGTTGACAGTATTTCTATGACCACAATCTGTACTATTTGTCTAACAGTTTTTGTTTCTGCTTTTCTTAAAGTTTTTATTGACTTTACAATTATTTTTTTCACATTCCACATTTTGAATGTCACATGCATACTTAATGTTTTACATTTTGTGAACAAAACTAGATCCTTTAGAGAACGCTTTAACTTGATCTTGCAGTTCTACAGATACCCATTCTAGCATTTTGTTTTGTTTTTTTGTTTTCTTTTGTTTTGTTTTTGGTCTAGGAGTCTTTTCTTTACCCAATCCCTGCACCTAGGATCACTTTCCTTATGTCTCCAATACCTTCTTTATATTTATATTAAATGAAAGTTTTTTGGTAATGAATGTCATCAACTTTGTTTGATTTTTTTCTATTTTTCTTTGGAACTTGAAAAGCTATTTTTTTTTTTGGCATGAAGTTTAAAATTGACAGCTATTCTTTCTCAGTACTTTCTTTATAGACTTATGGCTTCCAAATGATGTTATTAAGAATCAACTCTCAGGCCAAGTGCAGTGGCACTTGGGATCACAATATTTTGGAAGGCCAAGGTGGGCAGATCACTTGGGGTGAGGAGTTCTAGACCAGCCTGGCCAACTTTGCAAAGTTGCTTCTCTACTAAAAATACTAAGGATTAGCCAGGTGTAGCAGCGCATGCCTGTAGTCCCAGCTACTGGAGATGCAGAGGCAAGAAAATCGCTTGAACTCAGGAGGTGGAGGTTGCAGTGAGCCGAGATCATGCCATTGCACTCCAGCCTGGGTAAAGAGGTGAGACTCTTGTCTCAGAAAAAGGAAAGAATCAACTCTCAGACTAATTTTTGTTCCCAGATAATCAATATTTGTATTTAACTGTATTAAAGATACTCTATTGTTTGTTTTGCAGTTTTACAGGGATATGTGGCTTTCTTTTTACTCATCAAATTTGAGATTATTTGGAATTTTCTGAGTATTGGCATCTTTCTGCAATTCTAAAATTTCTTTCGTTATGTTACCAAATACTTTGTCTTCTGTCTAATCATTCTGACATTCAAGTAGCTGTATATTAGATTTGTTCCCTGTATTCTACATGTTTCTTAGCCTGGGAAATTTTATTATTATGTTTTCTGTCTCTGGGATATGTACTGGATAATTTCTTTGCATCTATCTTCCAGTCACTTATGCTCTCAGTTTGACCACTCACTTAAAAAATCTTTGTGTTATGTAGATGTATAGTTATAGAAATATACTTTTTACTAGTAATAATCAGTCCTGTCTAAAATCTGGTCATGTTTATGGACTCTTGCTTCCTAGGCATATTTTTAAAACTTCCTTTTATTTATGAAATCACATTAAATATAATTTTCTTATATTCCCATGATTTCATGATGTCAAGTCTTTGAAGGTGTAATTCTACTGTCTGTACTATTTTACCTTTCAGGTGTAGTGCCCCATTTTTAAAATCCCGTAATGGCTTACATTATTCAGAATAATTTGCCTGTGTCAGTTCCTTGAGAATAGATTGCAGTTGCATTTATTCAGAGGTGTTTTGCATAAACTCAGAAAGGCCTTGTCAATCCTTGAATACTATGAATTAAATTATTTGCTTGTATTTGTAAAATACACATGCAGTTTAAATTTGGGCTTTCACCCTCTTGATGTCCAGCTTTTATTATTACATGCTCAAAAGACATTGCTTTTACCCCTCAGGAACAAATTATGTAAGGCACATTTTCATGGACAGGATTATTTCTCATTTGTCTGTGCTTTGAGCATGTTGGTTTTATTTGGGTTGCTTTTGTAAGACTTTTCATCTTGGGTAGGCTAGTCTATCTTTTTCAGAATGCTGGCTATGGCTTTCATAATGGAAGCTCCAGGATGCCTAAACAAATATCCTCAAGAAGACTTTGTAATTTCCTTACACAAAAGGCAAATGTATTCAATTTAATTTTGGCCTTGGTATATATTTTATACTCTTTCGATATGTCATTTGCTTATAAAGATTTCAAATATTTTTATCAGAAATATAATTTAGTGTTCATAGACAGCTATAGTATCAGAAGATATGATGCAGCATGTAAACCAACACAGAGAAAAAAAAAATCTATAAGCAAACAAAATATTAAAAAAAGAACCCCTAAAAGCATACAGGAAAAGAGAAAATTAGAAACATAAAAACATAAACCCATGGGAAATTAGAGATATAATAAAAATTGGGATAAAACTAAAATGCAATGCATCATTAATCTTAATAATTTTAATGCTTATCCACTGAAATACTAAAACTGAAAGACTGCACAAAAGTTATTCCTATCATCCCAGTAACAACAAGCAGCAAATAGCTGCCCAAAAGACAAAAATACTTAAAATGATACCATGCAAAAACGAAGAAGATAAAGTTGTAAAAAATGCTACCCTAAGTCAATATAAACAAAATTAATCTAGAGTAGACATTTTTTTGTCAGATAAGGTTAACATCAGAATAATACATTTTAATAAAATAAGTTATGTAACCACAAGAACGGCCTGCCCAAAAGGTAAAACAACATAACAAAATGATAAAACAATTGAATGAGCTATTTCTTTGACAAATGTTTATATCCAACAATCTCAGCCTGTCAATGGCTAACAACAACAGACATGTATTGTCTTACTGACATACATAGGTCAAGCTTGCCTCTGCTGCACTCAGCTGAAATCAGCTGAGCTTGTCATTTTGTACAGGTATGTTCTTTGCGTATCCTCTTTCCGGATTCAAAAACTATCCAGGGAGACATTCTTTTCATTAAGGAATTCGGAGATATAAAAAAAAGCAATTCCAAACTGATTAAGCCTCTGTTCACCTCATGACTGCTAACATATATTGAGGAAACCAAGTCAAATGAGTAAGCCAAAAGTCAGTAGGTAGGGGACGCATTCTTTACCTTCTCTCCAAGGATGCCACACCAGCAAGGCTATGGATGTATAAATCTATGATGGGGCATTAAGGAATTGGAAAAGTAATTCAATCAACTACAAGGATCTGGAGCAGCAAGGCATGGTGGCTCACATCTGTAATCCCAGTACTCTGGGAAGCTGAGGTGGGAACATTGTTAAAACCCAGGAGTTTAAGATCAGTCTGAGCAACATAGTGAAACCCTGCCACTAAAATAAATAAATAAATAAATAAATAAATAAGCTTGGTGCGGGGCTGGGCGTCTGTGAGCCCAGCTAGTCAAGAGGCTGATGTTGGGGGATTGCTCTAGCCCAGGAGGTTGAGGAGCCATGATCACCACTGTACTCCAGCCTGGGTGACAGAGCAAGACCCTGACTCAAAAAAAACAAAAAAGGCATATTTGGTATTGAGTATAAAAAATACATATATACATATATGTATGCACCCACACACACACACACATTGCTTTCTCTTTTTCTCTTTTGTTGTTGTCTTAGGGAGAAGAGGACAGAGCTGTGCTAATCTTGGGGCCAGTTAATCCATCTTGGTCAAGAGCAGATTCCACTGTTTCTTTAATTTGCATTATCCTCACACTTGTAGGAAATTTGCAGTATAGATATTTTCTTATTCTTTCATTTGGTTTTCCCCCTGGAGTTAATACCATATTCTTAGTTTGAACAGTCTCTTTCCAGATGTAGACAAAATGAAAACTAGAATTAAAATTGTAATAACGATAAAAATGTGATAAAATGGTCTTACAGGACTGGGATACTAAAATTATGAATCTTAATTCTTATTTTTATGTTTAGTTATCCATAAAAATAAGAGAATTTCATTCAAGCAAAATGAAAGCTACTTTGTCATCCACCCATTCCCATTTTACTCATACTGATACTACTCCACAGTATTCCTTGACCTCAACTCCCCTTAGCCAACACCTTCCATTTCCATGCATCCATATTTATATTGAGTGGTGAGCATATGTTCACAAACTTATAGAAAGTTCTTATCAACATTCCAGTGAAAAGAAAGTCTCAAGAAGGCCTGTCTGGGGTATAAACCAGACACTACTTTGCAGTGAGTGCCAACTACACCATGTGGAACAGTAAAAATTTCCTAAGAGTAATGGAAGAATTGTAATAGTAAATGAAAGAATGTAATCATGGGAGAAAGTTGGGAAAATGAGATTTAATTCTCTGTTTTGTCTCTAGTTGACTTTATATGAAACAAATGATTATTTTTCATGAGACATGAGAAAATTGTTTAGGTCACCTCTTTCTGTTCATCTTACAAGAAAGAAGAGGGAGGATATTTTATTGGTCATGATTGGCTTGACTGATCATGTATCTCTACCTATGCACGCTTGAATCATAGCTTTTATTCTGAGAGGAAATAGGAGAGAGTGAGTGAGAGTTTAAGTGATTTTTTTAGGTGATGATATATGGTACCTTAAGCAAAGGTATTAGCATTCTTCTATTCTTAATATTAGACTCTATTAGAAATGATATTTTCAGAGGAATTTGGCAGCATAGTTAATCCTCTTGTCATGTAGAACCTCGAGCTGAATGATTGTATTAGTTATTCATTGCTGTCTAACAAATTACTCCAAAATGTAGTGGCTTAAAACAACAAGCATTTTTCACATTTTCTGTGGGAGTGACCTGGATTTGAAATTTTCACAAAAACCATTATTTAATTTTGACCTCTTTAGCAATATGGAGAAGCTGAGGAATTTCAACACCCAGTCTAGTCACCATTAGTTAACAGCTCTTCTCTCAATTTATTTCTCTCCTTCCACATTTTAGAATAAGCATAAAAAAGAAAGCAAGTCAAATTTTGAATACTTAGCTTGGAAATCTCTTGAATTAGATCACCCCATATTTTATACTTTCCACATTAGTGACGGTAATACTGTTGCTAATCTCTCTGTCCCTTTAGAACAAGGAACTACCTTCCTTCAATTTCCAAAAAACATGTTTCTCATTCTTTGTTTCCTTTTGACCTTCACTGACTTCTCAATGTCAACCTACTGAATCTGTTAAAAAGAAACAAGCTTTTCTTAACATGCTTCCCAAATTTCCTTCAGCCTCTGCCCAATACTAATTCTAAAAATACTTCCACATTTTTAGGTATTTGCTATGCCAAGATGCTACTTTGAGGTATCAAAATATATGTTAGTTATTTATCAATGCGTAAGAAATGATCCCAAAACACAGCAACGTAAACCACAGCGTTGATATCTGACATTTCCTGTGAATCTGAAATCTGCATGTGGCTTAGCTGGGTCCTCAGGCTCAAGGTTTCTCCCAATGCTGCAACTAAGTTGTTGGCTAGAAGTGCAGTCATCTTAAGTCTTGAATGCGGGGTGACTCCCTTCAAAGCCTGAGCCCACATGGTAAGGACCTGAGAACACAAATGGCCACAATCCACATGACCACTGGCAGGCTCAGGTCCTTGCCATGTAGGCCTTTCTATAAAACAGTTCACAACATGGCAACTGACTTCTCCCAGGTTGAACTCAGAGAGGATGTTAGAACAAGTAAGATGGAATTCATAACCTTCTTGTAACACAATTCAGAAGTGACATTCCATCACTTTTTGTTGTATTCTGTTTCTTAAAAGTTAGTCACCAGGTCCATCCCACATTCAACTAGAACGGATTACACATAAGGGTATGTATGTCAAGCCCAGTGGAAAATGCATTCAATGAAATGCAAGGGCTTATAATCTATTTTTACACACATAGGCTTCAAATTATGTAACATAAATTCATGTTTCTTTATTCTTATGTACCAATAATTGCAGATAAAGAAGTATGGAAGAGTAACATCTAGTAAAAATATCAAGAAAGGTTTATAACATATATAATGAAACATTTAGAAAACTGTACTGAAATAAAAACAAATATGAATGGCAATGCATATAAACCTCATATGTAAAGGCAGAAATTTTGAAGAAAGACCTTCCATTCTGTCCTAATTATCCTATACATCTGTCCAAACTAACCTTATAGCAAGTGAATATTGGCAGCAATGGTTTAATTCACATTCATATTTTAGAACCACTGTGGTTCATGTGTGGTTTTACTACACGTGTCTTTACTGTAGAGTCCAGGTTAATGGTTGCTGTTCCTATCTGGAACATTGCTGTTCTTGTGACAGATAAAGCCTAAGAAGAAAGCATAGTAGAAATGTGATAGCTATTAAAGCTTCTTGGAGGAGCATTGGACTTATGCTCATGTTTTACTAGTTTAAACAAGTCACATTGCCAAGAAGGACATGAGTATGGTGGGGAAGTATAATTTACCACAGGAATGAGAGCTGAAAGTCATATTAGTTTTCTATTGTTGTGATACATTACCACAATCTATTATCTCACACATTTAGTATCCTACCATTCTAGAGGTCAGAATTCCTAAAGTCAAGGCATCAATAGATCTGCCTTTCCTCCAGAAAGAGGCTCAAAGCGGAATCTCCATTTTATTCTGTATGCAGTTTCTAGTGGCCACCTGCATTTTTGACTAGTATCTTCTTCCTCTGACTTAGAGGCAATAGAATAGCATTTTCAAATACCATTCTCTCTTTCCTTTCTCTCCTCTCTGTATCCCTCCTCTTTCCTTTCTCTCCTCTTTCTCCTTCTCCTCCTTTCTACCACTCCCTCTCCTCTCTTCCCTCCCTCTCTTCTCTTTCCCCCCTCCTCACTTTCTCTTTTCTCTCCCCGTTCCTCTCTCCCCTCTCTCTTCTCTTTCATCTCTTTCCTATTTCTTACCCACTTTCTCTCCTCTCTCTTCTGCCCTTTGCCTTCTCACTCCCTTCCCCCCAGCACTCTCTCGTCTTTCCCTTCTCCATCCTCCTCTCCATCTCCTCCTCTCTCCTCTCCCTCCTGCTTTTTTCTTCACATATCCTTCTGACCCTCCCTCTTGTCTTCCTATTAAAGACCTTTGTGATTACAATGGGGTCAACTAGAAAAATCCAAGATTCTCTCCCATCCCAAGATCCATAAATTAATTATATGTGCAATCATATTGGAAAGTGAATAATATCTGAAAAAAAGTTTATTTTTCCACGTAATGTAATATATTCACAGGTTCTAGAGATTACAACATGGACACATCGGAGGAACCATTATTTTTCACCCTCACAATTATAACACCAAACTTGAGATCAATGGGACAGAGAAGATGAAAATTGGAAAATAAAAATGATAGATAGATAGATAGATAGATAGATAGATAGATAGATAGATAGACAGACTGTCCTCAGGTCATGAACATCACTTCCTTTGCATTTACATACAAATATGTGAGATCCCTCCTGCAGGAAATACATTCAAGAGTCCCAGTCTAGCATCAGGATCAATGTCCAGAGTCACAGGATGTTCTCCAAGTCAGATCTGCATGCAGCTTATCTTGATCTAGAGACCAATGAATTCAAAGGACACATGCAATAAATGGAAAATAACCTTGAAAAGCTGTCTTGTTCACAAAAAGGGGGAATGAAAGTTGCAGAACAGATACTTTTTAAAAACAATTCTGAAATCCCTCTGGGGGAGGGTAGCATCCTTGACCACTCTGTTCTATGAACCTTGACTTTCCCTTCTGGATTATTTATTAATATTCTCCCTGGTCCCATCAAAAGAAGTCAATAGAGAGACGTCCCTCCTTGGGAGCTAAGTATATTTTCAATAGGAATTTGGTGATCGAAGCCAATCACTGGTGAATGCTCAAGGATTTATATCTCTCAGAAACCTTTTATCTCTATTTTCCTATCAGCTCTGTGTACCACTAGTCATACACAAAGTTTTGTGGCAAGTGTCTCTAGTCTTAATTACAGATACTTTGAACTTAAAAATATGTTATGTCTAACATACCTTTTTCTCAGAATTACTATTGACCAATTGGAAGTATTTACTTCATAGCAATGTAATCAGAGTTAGAACTTTAAACAGAGGAAATGGTGGCCATAACATTGATGCAATCTTTATCTCAAGGCTGATTTTATTCTATTTTGCCCCATGATGGTCTTCTCAGTTTTGTTTTCACAGTTAGATGATGATTAGCTACATCTCTTAAATGTGTAAGTACTAAAATGTAGGCTCATTGAATTTGCTTTAAAATCCTATTTGCAAAGGGCTTGCTTTTCTAAACTCATCTTGCAGTATCCTTTGAAATTTAGCCAATGTTAAGAGGTGTTTTATTTCCTGACTTTTTCAATGAAAACCAAGTACTTATTTAGTACATTATCTGCCTTCTTGGTTGCATAGGAGATAATTTTATGAAATGATCCACCATCACATTACATTAATTGACAATTTTCCAATCTTCAAATAAAGTTTCTTACTTTTCGATGCCCACCACAAGAGGCTATGTTACTTTTTTTGATAAATGTAGAACCCCACTGGCAGTAATGATATCTTTATTCATATATTTAGGCTAGGGATAAACTATCCCCAAGTCTCCACAACATGTATCTTACCTCTATGTATAGCTTATTTTATGTATATAATTTGGGTCAATTTCTCTCTTCTATATTTCTTCATTCTGCATCTAGGCTATAGGACTAACTACATTACAAATTACTAATTACAATGTCTCATTTGTTACCTAGCACATGTTTTGGAGCATAAAGGGCTTTTACATATATGTATGTATATATATTTATATATGTACATATTCATCTTAAACATAAGAGATTTTGTTAATAGAAAAAAGGCATTTGTAAACAAGAAACATACTACTATAAATACTACTATAAATATGTGAATGTGTATATGTATATGTTACCACACATATACATTCACATGAGTTAACAGGAAAAGAGTTTGATTTGTCAGATCAGATTCTTATGAAACAAATTCCTTATGAAGCACTTTCTAGTAATTTTAAAGTAATAAGTGGCAATGCACAGTGGAAGCGGGGAGCTGGCTAAGACATTGGGGGACCACCACCTATCTTTGGTTTAGGATATGTGCTCTCTGGTCCTGTGCTTTCTGGTTGGAGTGATGGATGAGATCTCTAAATAGATTTGTCAGATGCCTCACAAAGAGAATTTTGTGTACAGTTGGTATGGTTGTAGCTTACAAGTCATTTTCCAAGGAGAGTGTCTCATAAATCCAGTGATCCTAGGTTTGCTTTCCAAAAGCAATCATACACTGCAGGCAGTCTGCTTAAGCATATCACAGATAAAGACTCTCCTCATAGCAATATAATTAGTCTATTTGCCAAGAGGTCCAATTATCAGCGTGTTTTCAGGAAGATTAGCCTGGGTCATCTGCCTTTCTTCTCTGGGAATGTCCCACAGGTAAGGGGAGAAAAATGAGCCACAGTTTAGTTGCTTTAACTCCTTAAAACATTGGTGAAATAGAAACATGGGAAATAAAACTTATGGACTAATTTATATTTATAGAAACAGCATGTTATAAAATAGGCTAAGTACATTTCATCTAATTTCATAAAATATTCTAGATTGTCGTAAACATGTAGACAAATGATGTAGGAAACAAATTGTAAAATTAAAACAAAACCAAAATATACCTTAATTTAAGTAACAACAAATTTTGTTTGCTACAATATAAACAAAAGTAACAATAAAATATTGAGAAAATAATAAACATTATAATTTTTCCTTTGCTCATGTCACTGTAAACTGATCAAAAGGCTTTATTAACCAATTTACCAGTAGGTTAAAGAACTACAATCTATATGTACTTTTTCATCATGAAATGTAATGATGCTAATATATCTTATGGAACAAATGCCACCATAGGTAAAAAGCTAGAAATATAAATCAAGAATATAAATGTTATGGTATTATTTATAATTAAAATTTGGAATAGTTAAACTATAATATGTGGACAGGTGAATATGTCGAAGGTAGCAACTCCATGGCAACATGGAATTGATTGCCTTGGTCATTGTCTATGTAAATTAATTCCAAGTCTACATCTCTAGATCTAGCTGTACTTGACTATCCTTATTCTCTTTACTATAAGACATCATAAACATTGATAAATGTTTAAAAATATCTACTTATGTATGTTAAAAGTAGTAATATGTATTGTATCTAAATTTTGGACAACAATAATAAAATTAGTAGAGATTAGAAGCAAAACTAAATGTTAATGCCAAGAAATACCCGAAGTAAATACTCCACAGGACTATAATTACATACTCATGCCAGAAAAATGGGTGGCCCCAGAAGGATGCAATATATGAATGGCAAGTGTTTGTTTTGCTCAAATTCCTTCATCATATATTTGGAGTACAAAGCAAGTTACAAGTTAAAATTCATTTAATCATTAATAACAGAAATGTGTTTTATCTCCAGTGTTTGATTTAAACATCATTGCTTTATAATAGCTTATATTCCTTTTATTCTCAGAAACTGCTAAGCACACAGTAGGCCTTGCTTGTTCGATCAGCCTCAACTTAATGTTAAAAGAGTATGATTTGTTTATGATGTACGTTTGAGGAGCTCAAGTATTTTGTCATAATTAGCAATTTGAGTTGAACAGCATTAAGGTTTTTATTTAAATAATATCAAA
This sequence comes from Plecturocebus donacophilus, assembly GCA_004027715.1. Classification (NCBI taxonomy): domain Eukaryota; kingdom Metazoa; phylum Chordata; class Mammalia; order Primates; family Pitheciidae; genus Plecturocebus; species Plecturocebus donacophilus. Next base: position 26,687 of record PVKP010012405.1, on the reverse strand, counting down.
TTTTATACTCTGATTAGGATACATTTTATTTCAGCATTAAAACAAATAACTTGAAAAGCTTTCTCTTCTCCATGTTGATATAACTACATTCAAAGACAGTGAGTAGACATAAACATGGATTTTACTGCCAACTCTTTTCATATTCATCTATATAATACAATCCCAAGTGCAGATCCTTTACGTTTCAAATGTAGATGGGTTGATGTACTGTAAATATGGAGGGATTTCAATGCAAGTAAATTTTTTTAGAATATTTTAGTTCATATATAATTACTATAAACCTTTGGTATCATCCATCCTGCTTTTACTTGATTACTCTTCTCATATGCTAAAAGGTAGAAAACTATAAGTTACAATAAAATGCTAGAAATAGAGTTATACCAACCTAAATCGGTATAGCACAATCAAACTGAAATACAGCTTCAGAATTTTAAAAAGAAGAATAAAACTTTCCATATATTGAGATACCCAATTTAGGATTCATTTTAATGCTACCCACTTAAATTGTTTTCTTTTTCGTATAATTACTCATGAGTTATTCATAGTAATCTCCAGCCTGGGGTGAAGGGGAGAGGGATGTTAGTTGGTATGAGCATATTATCAGCAAAATGTGTACAGTGGAAGAATATAATTTTGTATAACTAAAATAAGCAACTAGATTTCCAAGTTGTGGTGCTTATCTAACAAGCTAGAAAACCAAATTTTAATATCACAAACTATAGTTTCTTTTCTCCATATAAAATGTTTATTATCACCCTCTTGGTGGCATTTCTGCAGCTTTTGTTTCAGCATTAAGGTTATTACACTTGCCTTTTCTGTTCTCATTACTAGAATATTTTATAGGTAAATCCACTCAAGGAACCTATTGTGCTTTCTGATCAAAGTGGAAAGTGATGCCAGGCTATAATAAGCAATTTAATTTTTAATGAGCTTATCCATGCCCAAGGTCATAACAAAGGTTAAAAAAAAGTTAAAATAAAACTACAGCAAAGCACTAATGATAATGCCCAAATATGACCAGGGCATAATAATATTTGGCAGAGAGCACTCTCAAAGTATCTCAATGGTATTCTTTTTTTAAAAATTTTGTTTCAGAATAGAAAGTTAGCTCCAGTAAGGTGTAGAATATTAAATAACATAGACATAGATAAAAATGCATGAGACTTTTCTCCTAAAAGAAGTAAGCCAAGCTGTTTTCAGAATTTAAATTTCTAAGCTAAAATTGTTTAAGTAATTTTACAAAATTCTGTGTTATTAACCCATTGTTATTTCCTAAGGAGATCAAAATTTGGTATGCTGTTTTATTATCTTTTCCTGCATTTTTTAAACTTATAACAGGTAGAGTGTGGGAATATTTTAAATACTCAATTTGGCTTACTATTTGGATGATTAGCAAATACTTGCAGTGCAGAAAAATTTCTTTGGATTAATAAATATTTAATAAGCTAGGCAATTACAAAATAATAATGTCTATTTTAAATGATGATGATCTTGAGTTTGCACTTTGTTGTTTGTGTTTTAATCTGAATATATTACAGTTTAAAGACAATAAAAATTATTGGTTAAAATGTATTTTGGGAAAAATTAAGACCATTTCTGCATAATAGATATGCAATGCCCTGGTTTTGTATTTGATTTCTTCAGGAGCTCTTTTAGTTATTTCATGCTAGTAGACAGTAAGCAGTGAAAAAAACCTTAAAAGTATTTTTGATTTAACAAAGATTTTACTTACACTGACCCTAGAGTTCCACTGATAAATGATGAAAACAACTAACAAAATATGGAGACAAATGGCTGGGTGCCCTGGCTCACACTTATAATCTCAGCACTTAGGGAGGCAAAGGCGGGCAGGTCACTAGAGGTCAGGAGTTCACGACCAGACTGGCCAACATGGTGAAAACCCGTCTCTACTGGGTGTGGTGGTGGGTGCCTATAAAGTCAGCTACTTGGGAGGTTCAGGCAGGAGAATTGCTTCAACCCAGAAGGCATATGTTGTAGTGAGCCAACATTGCATGACTGCACTCCAGCCTGGATGACAGAATGAGACTCTATCTCAAAAAAATATATATATATATATGAAGACAAATACGACAAAAATTGATAAAATTTTCATTAGCTAATACCTCTTAATACTGGCACCCATTATTTTAATATTCAGTAACTTTATATATTGATCTTTTATCTATTTACCATATAGTAAAATCTAATGATTTTGGTTGAAGCAAGGACTTGCTCCTGATTTGCTCATGTGGAAGAAAAATGAGCATTACAAAGAATAGTGCTTTTTTCTTTAATAGGAGACTTTTGTATGTTTCCTAGAAAAAGAACAAAAGTTAAAGGTAAGGACTGTCCATTGACTTGACAGTTAGATAATTGCATGAAGCCAGAAGATAACTAGGGAGTGCTTTTGTTAAACAGGAGTAATAATTTTTCTGATTCTAAATTATAATTTAAAAGTTAGTAACAGTCTCTGTTATTTAAACATAGTAGGATTCATTTCAGCAAAAATGTTATATTGCTATAACACAAGCAGTGCTACAAGAAGACGTCAAAAACCCAGTGAATCTTTAAGGACTCCATTCCTAATTTACTTTACTAGTAATCAAAGACCCTTACATTTTCAAATGAAGTTGGGACAGTAGAATTTTCTTCAAATATTTCTATATAAAGATGAAAAAAAATTGACAAATTTTGAAATATATATATATACAATTTTATGAATATAGCAATAGATTACAAAACCATCCTGGCATTGAACAAAAATAATACTATAAAATATATTATGTGGGAATCATTGTTTTCTACCAAATCATTGTTTTCATTTAATGATCATTTTCAGATTGGCCAACTTGGAATAATATACCATCTCACAAAGTTTTATTTTATAAGATTTTTGAAGTTTAACCTTCAAGCTTTTTTTCCTGTTGTATCATTTTTCTGTTACTATATAAAAAATTACCGGAGGGAGATCCAAGATGGCCGATTAGCAACAGCTCAGGATTGTAGCTCCCAGGGAAAGCACAGAGAGTGAGTGGACGCCGCACTTTCAGACGAATTTTTGTTGCCCACAGACTGGGAGATTCCCGGCGGAAGAGCCCCATGGGTCGCCAGCGCAACTCTTTTGGCTGGCGCAGCTGTTTTGCCTGCGTCCCAGTGCGGCGCTTCTCAGTGCGAAGTATACGGGACTGGGTGCCCTTTTAATTGGGCTCGGCTGGTCCCGTCCCCACAAGGACTGAGAGTTTCACAACAAGCACAGCTGAACCCAGGAAGGTCCAGCTCTGTGGTGAACAGGTTTCCACCAAAGGAAAACTAAGAAACAGAAAAACTTTATAACCGGGCAGAGAGAGTTCCAAGGTGGCCGACTAGCAGCAGTTCAGGATCATAGCTCCCAGTGAAAGCACAGAGAGCGAGTGGACGCCACAATTTCAGATGAATTTTTGTTGCCCACAAACTGGAAGATTCCCAGCAGAGAAGCCACATGGGTCGCCAGCATGACTCTTTTGGCTGGCACAGCGCTTCTCAGTGCGGAGTGTACGGGACTGGGTGTCCTCTTAGTCGGGCTCGGCTGGTCCCATTCTCACAAGGAGAACAGCAATTGAAAGCACTGAGGACTGAGAGTTTCACAGCAAGCACAGCCGAACCCAGGATGACCTAGCTCTGTGGGGAAGGGGTATCCACTGAAGGAAAACAAAGAAATAGAAAAAACATCATCACCAACCAGCCAGATGTCCACTCAGAGACCCAATCTGAAAGTCGGCAATTACAAAGACGACACGTGGATAAATCCACAAAAGTTGGAAGAAACCAGTGCAAAAAGGCTGAGAACACCTGAAATCAGAATGCCTCTCCTCCTACAGGGGATGGCAGCTCCTCATTAGCAAGGGAACAAGACCTGACAGGTAATGAGTGTGATGATCTGTCAGAATCAGGCTTCAGAAAGTGGATAATAAGAAACTTCTGTGAGCTAAAAGAACATGTTCTAACCCAATGCAAAGAAACTAAGAACCTTGAAAGAAGATTTAATGAAATGCTAACAAGAATGGACAACTTAGAGAGGAATATAAGTGAATTGATGGAGCTGAAAAACACAACATGAGAACTTCACGAAGCATGCACAAGTTTCAACAGCCAAATTGACCAAGCAGAAGAAAGAATAACAGGGGTCGAAGATCAACTCAATGAAATAAAACAAGAAGGCAAGGTGACAGAAAAAAGGGTAAAAAGGAATGAATAAAGTCTCCAAGAAATATGGGACTATGTGAAAAGACCTAATCTACGTTTGATAGGTGTACCTGAATGTGACAAAGAGAATGAATCCAAGCTGGAAAATACTCTTCAGGATATTATCCAGGAAAACTTCCCCAACCTAGCAAGGCAGACCAATATTCAAGTCCAGGAAATACAGAGAATACCACAAAGATATTCCTCAAGAAGAGCAACCCCAAGGCATATAATCGTCAGATTCATCAGTGTTGAAATGAAGGAGAAAATGCTAAGGGCAGCCGGAGAGAAGGGTCAGGTTACCCACAAAGGGAAGCCCATCAGACTCACAGCAGATCTCTCAGTGGAGACCCTGCAGGCCAGAAGAAAGTGGGGGTCAACATTCAACATCCTTAAAGAAAAGAACTTTCAGCCTATAATTTCATATCCAGCCAGACTAAGCTTCATAAGTGAAGGAAAAATAATTTTTTTTTGCGAACAAACAAGTACTCAGAGATTTCATCACCACCAGGCCTGCTTTACAAGAGCTTCTGAAAGAAGCACTACACATAGACGGGAACAACCAGTATCAGCCATTCCAAAAACATACCAAAAGGTAAAGAGCATCACCGTAATGAAGAATCTACATCAACTAATGGGTAAAACAGCCAGCTAGCATTACCAGAAGCTGCGATTTTCGTCTCTGATAAAACAGACTTTAAAACAACAAAGACCATAAGAAACAAAGAGGGACATTACATGGTGGTGAAAGGATCAATGCAACAAGAAGAGCTAACGATCCTAAATATATACGCACCCATTACAGGAGCACCCAGATACATAGGGCAAATTCTTAATGACTTACAAAGAGACAGACTCCCACACAATAATAGTGGGAGACTTTAACATTACACTGTCAATATTAGACAGAACAACGAGATAGAAAATTAACAAGGATATCCAGGACTTGAACTCAGACCTGGAACAACTAGACTTAACAAATATTTACAGAACTCGTCTCCCCAAATCCATAAAACATACATTTTTCTCAGTATCACATTACGCCTATTTTAAAAGTGACCACATAATTGGAAGTAAATCACTCCTCAGCAATTGCATAGCATTTCACAGGTTTAAATGAAATATTGGTTGGCTGCTTGTTTGTTATTTTCATCCCTTATTCCTTCCTGTCTCCATCGTTCAGCACAATTATTGGTATAAAAGAGGTTTTTAATACCCATTTTTAGACTGCATTCTAGCCTGGGCAACAAAACAAGAATCCCGTTCTCTCTCTCCCTCTTTCTCTTCCTCTTTCTTTCTTTCATTCTTTTTTTTTCTTTCTTTTGCTCTTTCTTTCTCCTTTTCTCTTTCTTTCAAAAAATAAACAAACAAATTACCACAAACATAGAAAGTTAAAACAACATCCATTTATTAGTTTCAGTTCTGAATATCAGAGATCTAGGCACAAGTTAGCTGTTTCCTCTGCTTAGGTCTCACAGGATGAGGTATTGGAAGACTTGCCTTTCTAGAGGCTATGGAGAAGAATTTGTTTTCAAGATTATTGAGGTTGTTGGTAGACCTCATTTCCTGCTGACTGTAGAAGCAAAGTGTCAGTTTCCTTGCTGACTGTTACCTGAGTCATTCTGAGTTCCTAGAGGCTGTTCTCAAATCCTTGGAATCTTCTGTCTTCAAAGCCAGAAATGGAAAATCTTCCTATGGCTGAATGCTTCTCGTGCTACTCATCTCTAAATACCTCTATGATCAGCTGGAAAAAAAAAATACTATGCTTTCTTTAAAAGCAGAGTTATGATTAAGTCAGACATACATTATAAAATCTCCTTTTCTCAAAGTCAATTGTGACACATAACTTAAAATTATCATGGGAGTAAATTCCTCATACTCAGTCTAGAGGAGTTTTGTGGGGTTTGTACACCAGGGGCCAAAAGTCTTGGGGGCTACCTTAGAATTCTGCTTATCACAGTTTGTCTTTTGGTTATTTTCCTATTGGTAATCATCTGAATTAAATAATAGCATATACAATAGAGAAGTGAGAGATATGTAAACTAGAATTAGTTAAGGCAACTCCTGAATTATTATCTGATTGGTTGTAGAAGTGTGTGTTTGCCTGTGTGTCAGTGCCTGCGTGGGGTTTGTATTTTTTTTAGTTCTATTTGTGCAAAGACCAAAAGGATCATAATGCATTTAAGATACTAGGGAGGCTGAGCTTACAGAAAATAATCTACATAGCTTTTCGTTTTTTTAAAATTTATCAGAAATAATTAATGGTTTACACTATCACACAGAGAAATTTCTTTTGCAATTACAACAGTCAGATACTCACTTTCAAGATCTTAATATATCATTACTTAACATTTATTAAATGTTGTAAAGTCTTTTATTAAGATTTTCACTTGAAATATACTTCTTAAGTGTGAAATGTAACTTATAGTGATAGCTAATATTTTATTATGTTTATGTTTATTTAAAATGCAATTCTTCATGTGCTTAGGAGTAATGTTGCTGATGAATCAGCAATGGTATTTATTCCCTAAAATGAATTCAAGGAACACTGGAGAATAAATGAAAATTTTATTGCCAAGATCCTTGGTCACAATTTACAAAACTAAGAGCAATGCAAAATAACAAACTGTTTTATAAAATGTGTAATAGGTATATATAAAAAAACTAACAATATTTCTACTTAAAGAATATTACTAAATCTTTCTATCATTTCAGAAAATTTTCCAACACGTCGCCATAATGCCAGGCTGCCCTAAAACAAAGATTTGGACTTCCTCCAAGATGATTGAATTGAAACAGCTCTGGTGTGCAGCTCCCAGTGAGAGAGATGCAAAAAACCAGTGATCTCTGCATCTCCAAACGAGGTATTAGATTCATTTCAATAGGGCTGGGTGGACAGTGGGCATAGCTTAAAGAGGGCAAACTGAGGCAGAGCAGGGCGATGCTCCACCCGGGAAGGGCATCTGACTGGAGGATCCGGGGCTTCCCCCTTCCTCGCTCCCTCCTGCACACCAGTCCAGATATTGAGCTTCTCCAAAGGCCTCTGCAACCCACAGACCAGGAGATCTTTGTGGGGCTGAAAAGTGCCTGAGTAACCTGGGTAGAGCTGAATAGCAGCCCAGGTTGGTGCCATGTATTGTTGGAACAGATTTAGGTGGACACATTGGCTGTCTGGGAAAGCCTGTGGGATGGAGCTAACACCCTGCACCCAAGAAAGGGGATGCTAAAAGCAGGAAGACAGACAATAGGCTAGGCGTGTCCCTCCTCCAACAAAGCCCAGCAGGTTGAAACACTCTCACTTAAGGGTTTTGCAGCCAGCACATCAATTCAAGCTTGACCAGCAAGGATTGAGCTTGGTGAGGGGAAGGGCATCTGCCATTACAGAGGTGGGCCTAATCTGCCTGTGTAAACAAAAGACACAGGAAGCCTAAGCAACAGCCTGCCTGCCCCGGTGGCAGCCCAACAGCACCTCTACAGGCAGACAAGGGACAGACTGCATCCTCAAGCAGCTCCCTGAGATCAAAGCTAGATAAATCCACGAAGATGGGAAGAAACCAATTCAAAAAGGATGAAACCATCAAAGACCAGAATGCTTCTCCTCCTCCAAGGGATCACAACTCCTCACCAGCAAGAGAACAAAGCATGATGGAGAATGAGCTTGATGAATTGACAGAAACAGGCTTCAGAAGGTGGGTGATAACCAACTTCTCTGAGTTAAAGGAACATGTTCTAACCCAATACAAAGAAACTAAAAACCTTGAAAAAAGGTTAGACAACATGCTAACTAGCATACCCATACTAGAAAAGAACATAAATAACCTCATGGAGCTGAAAAAGACACCATGAGAACTTCATGAAGCATACACTAGTTTCAATAGCCAAAATGATCAAGCAGAAGAAAGGATATCAGAGATTGAAGATCAATGCAATGAAATAACAAGGAGGCAAGACTTGAGAAAAAAGGGTAAAAAGAAATGAACAAAGCCTCCAAGAAATATATCATTATGTGAAAAGACCAAATCTACGCTTGATTGGTGTACCTGAAGAGGATGGGGAGAATGAATCCAATCTAGAAAACACTCTCCAGGATATTATCCAGGAGAACTTCCCCAACCTAGCAAAGCAAGCCAACATTCAAATCCAGGAAATACAGAGAATGCCACAAAGATATTCCTCAAGAAGAGCAACCCTAAGGCACATAAACATCAGCTTCACCAGGGTATAAGTGGATGAAAAAATGCTAAGGGCAGCCAGAGAGAAATACTGGGTCACCCAAAAAGGGAAGCCCATCAGACTCACAGTGAATCTCTTGGCAGAAATCACAAGCCAGAAGAGAGTGGGGACCAATATTCAATATCCTTATAAAACATAACATTCAACCTAGAATCTAATATCCAGCCAAACTAAGCTTTACACGTGAAGGAGAAATAAAATCTTTTATGGACAAGCAACTACTGAAAGACTTCATCACCATCAGACCTGCCTTACAAGAGCTTCTAAACGAAGCACTAAACATGAAAAAGAACAACCAGTACTAGCCAGCCACTACAAAACGTACCAAATGGTAAAGACTAATGATGCAATGAAGAAGCCACATCAACTAAAGGGCAAAAAAAAAGAAAAAAACAGCCAGTAACAAAATGACAGGATCAAATTCACATATAACAATATAAACATTAAATGTAAATAGCCTAAATGACCCAATCAAAAGACACACTGGCAAACTGGATATAAAGTTAAGACCCATCAGTGTGCTGCATTCAGGAGACCCATCTGACAAGCAAAGACACACATAGACTCAAAGTAAAGGGATGAAAGAAGATTGACCAAGAAAATGGAGAGGAAAAAAAGTGGGGGTTGCAATCCTAGTCTCTGATAAAATGGACTTCAAACCAGCAAAGTTCAAAAGAGACAAAGGCATTACATAATGGTAAAAGGATCAATCCAACAAGAAGAGCTAACTATCCTAAATATATATGCACTCAGTACTGGAGCACCCACATGCATAAAGCAAGCTCTTAATGACCTACAAAGAGACTTAGACTCCCACAAAATAATAGTGGGAGACTTTAACACTCCACTGTCAATATTAGACAGATCAACAAGATAAAAAATCAACAAGGACATCCAGGACTTGAACACAGATCTGGACCAAGAAGACCTAATAGCACGTACAGAACTTTCTACTCTAAATCCACAGAATATACATTCTTCTCAGTACCACATCACACTTACTCTAAAATTGACCACATAATTGGAAGTAAGTCACTCCCTAACAAACGCAAAAGAAAGAAAATCATAACAAACAGTCTATCAGACCACAGTGCAATCAAATTAGAACTCAGGATTAAGAAACTCACTCAAAACCACACAACTATATGGAAACTGAAAAACTTGCTACTGAATGTCAACTGGTTAAAAAAATGAAATAAAGGCAGACATAAAGATGTTCTTTGAAATGAATAAAAATGAAGACACAATGTATCCGAATCTCTGGGACACATTTAAAGCAGTGTCTAGAGGGAAATTTATAGCAGCAAATGCCCACATGAGAAGCAAGGCAAGATCTGAAATCGACACCCTATCATCAAAATTGAAAGAGCTAGAGGAGCAAGATCAAAAACACTCAAAAGCTAGGAGAAGACAAGAAATAACTCAGATCAGAACAGAACTGAAGGAGATAGAGACACAAAAAACCCTTCAAAAATTAAATAAAACCAAGAGCTGTTTTTTTTGAGAAAATCAACAAAATACAGTCCACTAGCCAGAATAATAAAAAAGAAAGAAGAATTGAATAGATGCAATAAAAAATGATGAAGGGGATATCGTCACTGATTCCACAGAAATACAAACCACCATCAGAGATTACTACAAACAACTCTATTCACATATACCAGCAAATCCAGAAGAAATGGATAAATTCCTGGACACTTACACCCTCCCAAGTTTAAACCAGGAAGAAGTTGAATCCCTGACTAGACCAATAACAAGATCTGAAGTTTAGGCAGCAATAAATAGCCTACCAACCAAAAAAAGTCCAGATCCAGACTGGTTTTCAGCTGAATTCTACCAGATGTACAAAAGGAGCTGGGATTCCTTCTGAAACTATTCCAAAAAATAGAAAAAGAGGGAAACCTCCCTAACTCATTTTATGAGACCAACATCATCCTGATACCAAAACCTGGCAGAGACTCAATGAAAAAAGAAAACTTCAGGCCAATATCTATGATGAACATCAATACAAAAATCTTCAATAAAATACTGGCAAATGAAATGCAACAGCACATCAAAAAGCTTATCCATTATGATCAAGTAGACTTCATCCTGGGGATGCAAGGTTGGTGCAACATATGCAAATCTATAAATATAATCCATCACATAAACAGAACCAAAGACAAAAATCACATGATCATCTCAATAGATGCAGAGAAGGCCTTCGACAAAACTCAAGAGCCCTATATGCTAAAAACTTGCAATAAACTAGGAATCAGTGGAATGTATCTCAATATAATAAAAGCTATTTACCACAAACCCACAGCCAATATCATACTAAATGGGCAAAAACTGGAAGCATTCCCTCTGAAAACTGGCACTAAACAAGGATGCCTTCTCTCACCACTCCTGTTCAATATAGTATTGGAAGTTCTAGCCAGAACAATCAGGCAAGAACAAGAAATAAAGAGTATTCAGTTAGGAAAAGAGGAAATCAAATTGTCTCTATTTGCAGAGGACGTGATTGTATATTTAGAAGACCCCATCATCTCAGTGCAAAATCTCCTTAAGCTGATAAGCAACTTCAGTAACCTTTGGATACAAAAATCAATGTGCAGAAATCACAAGCACTCCTAAACACCAATAAGAGACAAACAGAAAGCCAAATCAAGAGAGAAATCCCATTCACAATTGCTACAAAAAGAATAAAATGCCTAGGAATACTACTAACAAAGGAAAGGAAGAACCTCTTCAAGGAGAAATACAAATCACTGCTCAAGGAAATAAGAGAGGACACAAACAGATGGAAAAACATTCCATGCTCATGGTTAGGAAGAATCAATATCGTGGAAATGGCCATATTGCCCAAAGTAATTTATAGATTCAACACTAACCCCATCGAGCTACCATTGACCTTCTTCACAGAACTGGAAAAAAACGGTTCAAACTCCATATGGAACCAAAAGAGAACCCACATAGCTGAGGCAATCCTAAGCAAAAAGAACAAAGCTGGAGGCATCTTACTGCCTCACTTCAAACTATAATACAAGGCTAATCATAACAACATGGTACTGGTACCAAAACAGAGATATAGAACAGGGGAAAAGAACAGAGGCCTCAGAAGAAACATCACACATCTACAACCATCTAATCTTCAACAAACCTGACAAAAACAAGCAATGGGGAAAGGATTCCCTGTTTAATAAATGGTGTTGAGAAAACTGGCTAGCCATCTGCAGAAAGCTGTAACTGGACCCCTTCCTGACACCATACACTAAAATTAACTCCAGATGGATTAAAGATTTAAACATAAAACCTAACACCACAAAAATCCTAGAAGAAAACTTATACAAAACAATTCAGGACATAGGCATAGTCAATGACTTCATGACTAAAATACTATAAACAATGACAACAAAAGCCAAAATAAACAAATGGGATCTAAGTAAACTTAAGCGTTTCTGAACAGCAAAAGAAACAATCATCAGAGTGAATCAGCAGAATGGGAAAAAATTTTTACAATCTACCCATCTGACAAAGAGCTAATATCCAGAATCTACAAAGAACGAAAGCAGATCTACAAGAAAAAAACAAACCCATTCAAAAGTGGGTGAAAGATATGACCAGATACTTTTCAAAAGAAGACATTTACAATGCCAACAAACATGAAAAAAATGTTCATCATCACTGCTCATTAGAAAAATGCAAATCAAAACCACATTGAGAAACCATTTCATGCCAGTTAGAATGGCGATCATTAAAAAATCTGGAGACAACAGATGTTGGAGAGGATGTGGAGAAAAAGGAACACTTTTACAATGTTGGTGAGAGTGTATATTAGTTTAACCATTGTGGAAGACAGTGTGGCAATTCCTCAAGGATCTGGAAATAGAAATGCCTTTTGACCCAGCAATCCCATTACTGGGTATATATACCCAAAGGATTATAAATAGTTCTATTATAAAGACACATGCATACATATGTTTATTAAGCACTGTTCACAATAGCAAAGACTTGAAACCAACCCAAATGCCCATCAATGATAGACTGGATAAAGAAAATGTGGCACATACACACCATGGAATACTATGCAGCCATAAAAAACGATGAGTTCATGTCCTTTGTAGGGACATGGATGAATCTGGAATCCATCATTGTTAGCAAACTGACACAAGAACAGAAAACCATTTACTACATGTTTTCTCTCATAGACAGGTGTTGAGCAATGAGAACACACAAGCACAGGGAGTGGAACATCACACACTGGGGTCTGTTGAGGGGTGAGCTAAGGGAGAGACAGTCAGGGGATTGGGTGGTTTGGGAGGGCTTAAATAGGGAGAAATGCCAGTTATAGGTGATGAGAAGATGGAGGCAACAAACAACCTTGCCATGTATGTATCTATGCAACAATCCTGCGTGATCTGTACATGTACCACAGAACCTGAAGTACAATAAAATATATATATATATATATGAAAATTTTCCTGACTTTGATTCTTAATGTATATATATGCTTATATAATGTTAAGTAGAAAATTATTTTAAATATAATCTAGTGAAAACATCACAATTTTGTCTAGTCTAACTATATACTTTTACAAATCAATGAATACCATGTGATCCAAAATTCTTTGCTAGAATTTCACAAATGAGGCACTAAATAATCCTACAGAATACGGCCTATGGTTGTGTCCTATATAGGTCATATATAGAGTCATATTCAACATGGCCTAGGGTCATGAGAGAAGGTTTTCCTGGGATTCTGTCTTCGATATTCTGGTTCTCTCTTTTTGTTTTTTTTTTTTTGGAAGATATTAAAAGTATAGGAGTATTTCCTAAAATCAGTAGGAAAATATATATCTTTATCAATAGGCACATTTAAGTGATTCTACATAGGTTTGCCCAGGAAATCCTGCAATATCTTTGGAGAGAGAGTATATTTGGCTCCCGCATCATTCTTTTTTTAGTTTTTTTATTCCGTCTCCCTCTGATTCTGTGCATATTTCATGTGTCACAAGTGAAAATTAACAAATTGCAAGAAATTATTAGGAAGTTTAATTTCTGCTTTGTCATTTTTATTTGAATCTTTTAAGTATAAGGAAAGTCATAGGCAAAACAATCTAAACAAATGGCATTCATTGGTGATATTTCAAGCAGTAGGATCAGACAGGAAAAAATGGAAAAATTTGGGTTAGTTTGTGACCACATGCCTTTAAACAACTGTGTATGTCACTGTCCTTTACTCCCTTAGTGTTGAGAAGTGAAATAAGTATTTTTCAGTTTCTGCATGGCCAGAGGTTTCTAAGGAAAAATTACTGGAAACCTGGATTACATGACAATCCTTGGAGGTTAAAGGGTGTTTAAATACATGGAGAAGTCCAGAATTACAGAGAGATTTATTTCTGCAGTTATGTGTCTACCTTTCAAAGGGTTGTAAATCAGACACTTTTCCTTGTCTTTTCCAAGAGATCTTTCTAATCTGAAGGAGAGGGAGGTAGCTGTGTTGTGACTCAACACAGCCCCAAATCCAAAATTTCAGGGTGTTTCTCCTGTGGTATAGACTCCATTGGCATAACCACGTGGTTCCCATCACATTGCCATGAAGGAGAAGGTGTGATTTCACACACTGATTGATTTAAGTGGTCAGAAAACTTGTGCTTGATTTCAGAACCAAGCAAGTATGTAGTGTTAGAAACATACCTTGTGTTTTATATATTAATTGAACATTATTATTCTCCACTGATTAACACTGTAGGCTAAAATCTAAATGGAAAGACAAGTGAACAATGAAATATTCAATAATTTTTTTTAATTTCATGAAGAAAATAAGCAAGGTCTGGTATTAAAAACTGTATGGTCAGAAATATGCAATTATTTTTCTGTACACTGAAATGTAACTCTATTACAGCAACTGTAATATATTATAAGTTAACTATCTTGGCTTTCTGTGCCTAATTTGCTTGTGAGACTTTTGAGGATAATGACTAACCCTATTCATTTTTTTATCACCAGTAAATGGTATTTGGGGTTAATAAATATTTGTTAAGTTAATAAATCACTTAAATTTTCAGTCCCAATTCAAAATTCAAAATGATTACTCTAATATCAAGGAAATTCACATTTAATTCTCTTTTCACCTCACCTAAATATATCATCTCATATAGTTGTTGAAACTTGGAAAAACAAAATATCTCCTGATTTTACAAGAAATTTTTTATCTATAATAATGTAATGCCATTTACTTCATATTAAATTGACTGTGTATTTAATTTCAAAGTCTTCAAATGAAAATACCAGAAATTTAATCCCAATATTCAAGTTAGAATAAAGGAATCTTCAATAGAGAACGGATTCTATCTTTTTTAGAGGCCCTATGGCACAGGTAGTTATGATATTTTTCATAACTGTAAGAACAAATTTTGGCTGGGCATGGTGGCTCACACCTGGAATCCCAGCACTTTGGGAGGCAGGTGGATCATGAAGTCAGGAGTTTGAGACTAGACTAGCCAATATGGAAAAACCCCATCTCTACTTGAAAAATACAAAGATTAGCTGGACATGGTGGCACATGCCTGTAGTCTCAGCTACTCAGGAGGCTGAGACAGAAGAATTGCTTGACCAAGGGAGGCGGAGGTTGCAGTAAGCTGAGATCATGCCACTGTACTTCACCCTGGGCAACAGAATGAGACTCCATCTCAAAACAAAATGTATTATGAAATAAATATTGACAATATCAAATGAGGGACATTTCCTATGGTGCTGGGAGAATCTTACACCTTTGATCTTCCATTTGCTTCTTAACTATTTTATGATTAATTTTTTACAATGACTATTCTGATTATGCACATAGAAAATATGGGCCAACTTTCATGTATAATAATAAAAAAAATAAGTGTCATTGGTGACCACTTAGGCAATGTTATGTGTTAAACCTGTGTCATCTTTTTTCTATGAACAATGTCTCCTTTTTTCCATTTTCAGCTTCATGTACATACTGAAGCCTACTCTTTGTTCAGTTATTTTTTTTCAATTTCCTTTTAAGTTCTGTAATCCTGCTGCTATTTAAGGAGTGTCCTCAAGATGTTGTGGTTTACACTCTAGTGCCCTATCATCTTTCAGAAGAACTCCACTTGGTTTGCTCATGTTTACACTGCCTTTTGAATCAGGGCTTCTAGTACGAAGTAAAAGAGCTATTTGACTACTCAAGTGTAACTCTTGTCTTTTAGGTATGTCATTTGAAGATATGTCTCTAGGCTTGCGGTGGTATTTATACAACTTATAGTCTATTTCTATCTGTTCCTATGCTGTATTATTTACTCTGCATTTATTTATATGCAGTAGACTAAAGAAAGGTATTTGCACTCACCATGATGGTGTATTTTTACACATTCAAAAAGTATGGCATTACTGATAATGTAATCATTTGAATTCATTCTATGTGTATTTGCTTTAGCATTTCTTCATGTCAAATAAAGGTCCTAGTGAAATTATAGATAAACTGGCTAACATCATGAAAAAAATGAAAATTTTAACTTAAAATGTAAGGGCATTTTCATATTTCATAGTATCCTGAAGATCAAGATGGAGAATACATTGGATTATATAAATGCAAAATGTTAAAAAGGGAGTAGATAAGCACAAACATATTTTACTCAAACAATATTTCCATTTTCATGTTGTAAGCAAATTGCTGCTGACATTTATACAGCTAAAGTATATATTTATATATTAATCCTCCCAACAAACCTAAGTGTTTTTGTAAAAATCACATAGCAATTACATAGGTATTGAGATTAATGGAACTAATGGATTAAAATAGTTTGTTAAATACTAACAGTATGGCAATTACAGCTAAAAACCTAGCATGGGACTACCATTGCTTGCATTCCAATTTAACCATTTATCAACTGTGTTATTTTAAGCAAGTTATTTAACCTCTTTGAGGCTCATGGACATATAATAATACCTGTTTCTAAGACAGAAGAATTATTCCTAGAATTATCACTACCACCTAAGTTCACAGGATATAATTTTCTAATATTTTTAAGTAGAAAATATTCCTAAAATATCAAAATAGATAAGAGACATAAAAGATAAAAAAGGAAAAGATGCCATCACCAATAACCATAAGAAAATGATAAAGATCAAAGTTCAACTTTTCCAAATGAAAAATGTAATCAAGGAATTTAAAAATAGAGATAAATGTGGTAGAGATACACCATGGAATACTATGCAGCCATAAAAGGAACAATATCAGGTCATTTGCAGAAACATAGATGGATCTGGAGGCTGTTATCCTTAGCAAACTAACACAGGAACAGAAAACCAAATGCTGTATGTTCTCACTTATAAATAGGAGCTAAATTATGAGAACACATGGACATATAGAGGGGAACAACACACACTCAGCCTAGCAGAAGGTGCAGGTGGGGAGGAGGGAGAGGAGCAAGAAAAGTAACTAATGGGTACTTAATACCAGGGGGCGGAAATAATCCATACAACAAACCCCTGTGACACAACTTTACCTATACAAAAAACTTGCACATGTGCCCTTCAACTTAAAAGTTAAAAAATGAATACATAAAAATAGTTATAGATAGATTCAACTAAACAGAAGTGAGAAATGCTAAAAGTAAAATAGACCAGATTGCAAAACAGAGGGATACATGTTTGAAAATTTAAACAAGATTAAGATTTGCTGAGATTACAAAAGAAAATACACAAATGGCCAACAAACATATGAAAAAATGCTCAACATCCCTAATGATCAGGGAATTTCAAACTAAAACCATAATAAGATACCACCTTACTCCTGTAAGAATTGCCACAATTAAAAAATCAAAAAAGAATAGATGTTGGCACGGATGTGTTGAAAAAGGAACACCTTTACACTGATGTTGGGAATGTGAACTGGTACAACTATTATGGAAAATTTTATCGAAATTCCTTTAAAAACTAAAAGTAGAACTACCATTCAATCCAACAATCCCACTGCTGGGTACCTGCCTGAAGGAAAAGAAGTCATTGTATGAAAAAGACACTTGCACATGCATATTTACAGCAGCACACTTCACAATTGCAAAAACATAAAACCAGCCTAAATGCCTATCAAGCAATGACTAGATAAAGAAAATATGGTATATATGTATCATATACACTATGGAATAATTCTCAGCCATAAAAAGAAGTGAAACAATGGCCTTTCCAGCAATTTTAATGGAGTTGGAGACCATTATTTTAAGTGAAATAACTTAGGAATGGAAAATAAAATATTGTATGTTCATGGGAGCTATGTACCATTTACCATGTAAATGGGAGCTAAGCTATGAGGATGCAAAGGCATAAAAATGATATAATGGACTTTGGGGACTCGGGAAGGAGAAGAGGGGAGTAAGGGATATAAGACTACACACTGGTAAAGTGTACACTTCTCAGGTGACAGGTGCTTCAAAATCTCACAAATATTCACAAAAGAACTTATCCATGTTACCAAAAAAGCACATGTTCCCCAATAACTATTGAAATAGTTTTTCTTTAAAAAATGTCATTGCCAACCACCCCCACAAAAGAGTTATTGGGGTTAGAATGAGAATAAATAAACTTCCAAACAGACCTGTAGAATTACAGGATAGGAGGCAGACAATAGACAAACAAATATTGGCTGAGAATGTATCAATAATTGTGAAAGAAAATCTAAATTCTCAGATTCAGGAATCACAGCAAATCCCAAGCCAGTGAAAGATAAGGATACCCACCAGTAGATATATTCAGCTAAAATTGCTCAACCCCAAAGATAACGATATGGCTGCATTCCTGTGCAAATCTCATCTAGAATTATAGTTCCCATAGTCCCCACGTGTCATGGGAGGGATCTGGTGGGAGGTAATTGAATCATGGGAAGGTTACCCTCATGCTGTACTCATGATGGTCAGTGTGTCCTCAGAAGATCTGATGGTTTTATAAGGGGCATTTCCCCCTTTGCTCAGTACTTTTTCCTCCTGCCTTCATGTGAAGAATGACATGTTTGCTTCTCCTTCTGTCATGATGGTAAGTATCCTTAGGCTTCCCCAGTCATGTGGTTTAACTGTGAGTCAGTTAAACCTTTTTCCTTTTAAAATTATCTCATCTCTGACAGTTCTTTACAGCAGTGTAAGAACAGATTAATACAGAGAGTAAATCTTAAATGGCAGAAAGAAAAGACATTCTCTACACAATGAGGATAAAAACGAACAGCATGTTTCTTAACAAACAACAATGAAAGTTAGAAGATAGAAAATAGAATTTCAAAGAACTTAAGGATATGTACACACACATATATATTTGTATGTATAAATAATATATGCTATATTTAGGTAGAAAGTTACATAACAAAATGAGTCATTGCAAAAATTGAAATAAATAATACACATATGACAATGTTAAAAATTCCCATATTAATCTAGAAGTTCAATTTGTTGCAATTCCAATTTTTGCTGTTGATGGTGGTTGTATTGTTGTTGTTGGTGGTGGGGGTGGGATGGGGTGGTGTTTGTGAGTGTGTGTGTATGTGTGTGCTACTAAAAAATATTTCCATTGCACTCCTGAACTAAAAGGAGAAACTGGGAAATTTGGCAAAGAAAAAAATAAAGGTTTATTAACAAGATACAATGACATACACTTTCTGGTATTAACAAATAAATAAATAGGTTGTCAAAAGCTGCAGAATGGAGAGTTCTGAAACAGAACTATATATCGATGTATATAACTTACATATGTATTGTTCTGTTCTAGGAACTCTCCATTATATATACATATATATGGTTAATAATATAGATAGATTAAGTTAATAATGTATAACATATATATTGTATATATCACATGTATGTTAGCATTACATATATATATATATATATATATATATATATATATATATATATATGAGAGGAAACATAAATGCATTTCCAAGTGAAAGAAGCCAGCCCGAAAAGACTCCACACTTGACAATTCCAACTATATGACATTCTGGAAAAAGCAAAACTATGAAGACGGTAAAAAAGATCAATGGCAGCCAGAGGTTGGAGGGAAAGGGAGGGAAAAATAGGCGGAGCACAGAGAATTTTTAGAGCAGTGAAAATATTCTATATGATACTACTATGGTGGCTACATATTACTATACATTTGTAAACCCACAGAATGTACGACACCAGGAGGAAACCCTAATGCAAACTTACAGACTTTAGAATGATTATGATGTGTCAATGCAGGTTTAAAGTCTCACTAATGTACCACTCTGGAGGATGACGATAATGTGGGAGATTATGCATTTGTAGGGTGGGAGTCTATGGGAACTCTCTGTACTTTCTGCTCAATTTAGCTGTGAATCCTAAACTGCTCTATCATCTTACATATTATTATATATGTTATATATCATATATATGTGGGCATTATATATTCCATATATATTATGTATACTATATGTTTTATATATATGTTAGCATTATATATACATATTAGCATTATGATCAGAATAGTGAGTTTTAGACAGAAACTTTTTAGTATAATCCCCATTTCCTACCATACAAAAAGTATATTCAGACAGCTAAAGTCAATATTTTTTAAATGAAAATTTTAAAATGTTAAAAAGTACAACTTCTTCATATACCTGAGTAGAAAATTAAAGGTAAAACATATATTAATATGAAATAAACAGTGAAATAGAAACAATTTTCAAGAGGCATGAACAAGCTATCCACAGAAACAGATACACAAATGGTTAGTAAACCTGTGAAAGTATACTAATGCCTTAGTGTTAATCAGGGAGTAAATGTTAGTGCAGGAAGATACATTTTCACACTAATTTTAATTTCAAAAATTAGAATTTGTCACTACCAAATGTCGGCAATGGTGAGGAGGAAGGAAACCTCAGATACGCTACTGTAAATCTGCATGACTCACTGGGGAACAATTTGCCAAAATCTAGGAAAGTTGAACATGTAGAAATTTTCTACCAAGACATTTTACTTCTAATCACTTATCCTATAGACATTTTTATATAAACAAATAAACCATATTAAAATATGTTTACCACTATGAAAGAATTTAGGAAAAAATCCCTAAATGTTCATCAAAGATTAAAATAGATAGGAAACAATAGATTGACAATATCTTCATTATATCTTAGATATGGACAAATAGGAAATTAATATTGGATGAAATCATGTTTCAGTAAAATGAATAAAAATTCTTTCCATTTATAAAAATTTGAAAGTATACAATGTAAAATTATGGTAAATATGGTCAATTGTCTTACTCAAATTATTTCCTTGAGTGAAAAATTTAACTCATATTTACTTCCCTATAGGGCTCCATATCTAATCTGGTTTTGCAATTAAATGCACTCCTGTGTGACCTGAATTCACTATTAAGTGTAGAAAAATTGAGCAATGCTAGAAGTATCTGTACTGCCAGTGAATAGTTATTAGATGTCACACATCTCTGGAACAGAAAGTTCAGGCAGCAGATTCAATTAGTCCCCAATTTTAGCCAAAGAAGTGTGCTCCTGAAGCCAGAAGTTCTGGTAGAAGCTGATCTCCAGAAGTGAGTTAGACACAGTGCACTGGAAGCAACATTGCAGCCATCTCCAGGAAGGGGGAACACATTTGAATATCCCCCAAATCTACATCTAGATATGTGTTGTAGATCTGCTGTTTTAAACACCTGTCATATGATGACATACATTCAAAACGGCTTTCTTTATAAATGAATGAGGCTGCTAATCACTGGAGGACATCAGTACTATTAAATACTAATCATAGGGTTTAGTGAATAATGCTCAATGCTGTAGCCAAGTCATGGCACAATGATTAGAAAACGTTACCAAGTATACACAAGAGGTATATACTTGGAATTCTCATTGCGGAATTGCTTGTTACTAATAAATATTTGCAAACAAACTCCATGCTCAACAACAAGTGAATGAATAAAATAATTAGAGGATTCTATACTGTAAAATCCTTTAGCACTTGGTGAATAAACTAGAGCTATATATCAATCAAATAGAAGGTAACTGCAAAGAAATATACAGTATGTTATCTTGTTTTTAAGATATAAAACCTACCAAAATAATATATAATTTCATAAGTTTATAAATAAATGATGAGATTATTTTTGAAAAACATATGTGAGGATATAAAACAGCACATTCAAAATAGTGGTTATGGGTCAGACGTGGTGGCTCATGCCTATAATCCCAGCACTTTGGAAGGCTAAGTCAGGAGGATCACCTGAGGTCAGGAGTTTGAGATCAGCCTGGCAAAAAAGGTGAAACCCCATCTCTACTAAAAATACAAATAATAGTTGAGTGTGGTGGCATGCACCTGTAGTTCCAGCTACTTGGTAGGCTGAGGCAGGAGAATCACTCGAACCTGGGAGGTGGATCATGCCACTGCACTCCAGCCTGAGCAACCAAGCTAGACTGCATCCCAAAATAAATAAATTAATTAAATAAAATTGAGGTTACATCTAAAAAGAAAAAATTGAATTATTATTCATCTACTATGTACCTACAACAAATGTTTTAATTAAAAAAGGAATCATATTAGGAAGAAGCCATCAATTTATTTTTTATGTTTGTGTCTTTCAAATATTATATAGCAAATGTTGCAAAACACTAAGATGATTTCTAATCTAGGGGCTTGGACACCAACATTTTAAAACATTTTAAAATTAAAAATAGCCTATGCTAAAAAAGGAATTTGTTGGTTTATGAAACGATACTGCTAGCATTTGGCTGGACCGTATCTCTGGTTCTTGGTGATTCTTCAAATGAGGAGCTTCCTCTGTTGGCTTTGTCTTCCCTCATTGTTTCTAAATTATATCCAGGAGCAAGAAAAACTATGTGCTCCCTTATTCATACATTAAGAGGAGAGCATTTCTAGTCAATCAGTCATCAAATTAAATTCCAGATTTTCTTTGCAAGTGAACAAATTTAAGACAATTATAGGCATGCGGAATAGTGTGCTAGGTAATTGTAGGCTTCCCACAGTACTTCTCCCTTTCAGTTGCTACAGAAGGAGGAAGAGATGGCACTGATGGCTTTATGCCAACCTCTACTAAACCTCAGAGTTTGAAGGAGCATTAATATCACCAAAATCTCAGTGCTCTAGAGAAAATGTGAAGTTTATTAAGGAAAATATGGATGTTTTTCAGGAAATGGAACAGGGGAGACAAGAGCCTAGATAAGCAAGCAGTGAATGAATGTCCATACCAAGTGCAGATCCTCAGGGTATGTGAACATGCTGGTATCTAGGTCAGTGCTCTGAAGGTGTGGCCCCTAGACCAACAGCTTCAGCATCACCTGGGACCCTGTTAGAAATGTAAAATCTCAAGTGACACCTTCAACTACTGAATCAGAGTGGCTGGGCCCAACCAGCTTTCCAGGAGATTCTGATGCCCATTAAAGATTGAGAGCCCCTTCTCCAGACCCTTATAACCACACACCTCTTATATTGTGAGCACCTCACTTTCTTGCATGGAATACTATTGTTTTAAAAAATGCATTTTCAGCTATACAGCCATGTACATCATGTATTTGTATTTTCAGGAAAATAAAGAGAGGATTTTAGAAGGTAAATTTAATTACATGTCAAGTTCACCAACGTGTCAGCTTCAGAATGTTCACTGTAAGAGCTCACCCCACTATATATACTATATTAATAATCCAAATCTGAAATGTATCTAGGTATGTTGTGTTTCTTGTTGTCTTACCTTCTTTTGTGATATTACGAGTTGCTTCAATGCTATGTTTCTTATGCTGCATTAAGATTATTTTCCATGTTCTGGAATGGAAAAAAAAACTTATTAATTTTGATAAAGTCAAATTTTCTTTTGTTGCTCATGCCACACAATTTTTAAAGTTTATTTTGATAAAAGCAAGTGTCTGTTTTCTGTTGTTGCTCATGCTTTTGGTGTCACAGCTAAGATTTCATTGCCAAATAGAAATTCATGAAGACTTATCTCCATGTTTTCTTTGAATAGTTTCCCGGTTCCCACCCTTTTACTTAGGCCTTTGGTCTATTTTGAGTCATTTTTGTGCACGGTGTGACATAAAAGCAGTCCACTTATTCTTTTGCAGAAATGCACTTGTCCTAACAGCATGTGTTGAAGAGCCATTTGCTTCCTCTCAAATGGGCTTGGCACTCTGAAAATCAGTTGAGCATAGACATTTGGTTCTAGTTCTGGACTCTCAGTTCTATTCCATTAGTCTCTACGTCCATCTTTATGCCAACGTCACACTGTTTAATTACTGTAGCTTGATAGTAGTTTTGAAATAAAAAACTGTGAGTCCTTCACCTTTGTTTTTTTAATGTCATTTTGGCTATTTGGACTCCCTTACAATATCACATGAAGTTGAGAAGTGCCTTAATTTTATCCAAAAAAGGGTGGCTGTTGGAACTTTGGTAGGGATTGCATTTTACTTGTACTTTAAGTTGTCTTGACACCTTAGTAATATTAATGGTTCTAATCAATGAATATGGGATGTCTTTCCTTTTATTTGAGCCTTTTATATTACTATATTTCCAATTAAGATATTTATTTTAGGTAGAATTAAGGGTGTATATTTATATGATAAAATAACTCATATTTAGGTAGTAAAATTCTATTACTAAAAGCCATTACTTTATTATTGGATTTTAGGAATTCTATTAATAACTGAACATACGATCAATTTACATATACCCATCTGTACTAGTGGAGACCTGACGGATCGGCTTTTTTTTCCCATGCCATTTAAACGCTATGCATTTTTTCATGCACTGAAGAACAAACTAACTGAATCACTCTTTAATTCATCTCTATTTCAAAGTAATTCAATTATTCTGAGGCTTTTATTCAAGTTGAATGCATAATTAATTGAAAATATGCCATTGATTTTATACCACCAGAAAGAAAAATTTCTTCCTATTGCAATGTTAAGATTCACCTTGCAATGGTAAGATGATTTCCAATGAGGGAGAAATGATGATTCTCTTAAAGAGAAGAAAATTCTTCCTAAATTATGGAACAGGGTAAAAGGAACAGGAAATCTCAACTACAAGCTAAAAATCATTAAATGATAAAATTTTAATTCTCAAAGAAATTTACCTGATTTTGTCATAAAAATTAGTAGGTAGAATTATCCTAGTAAGTCAAACGTTTTTAGTTTCAAAGGAATCTAGTGTGCTACTTTAAGGTAAGAAATTTAATTGAAGCTTGGAACTGTGGTTAAAATGATAAAATTGGCACCTTTGAGGAAAAAGTCTTGAAATTAGCAGAAAAAAAGTAATTTAAACTAGATTTGCTTCATAAAGTGAGGTACATTTGCTTGATGATCAGCAATGATTTTTTCCAAGGGAGAAAAAAATAATCGTCATTGCTTTTTGTTATTTCATGTTAGTTTTTCATATTACCATAAACATTTCTCAAGCTACAATTTTGGCTCTGCTCTTTAGACTTACAGGACAATTATTTCTATCACATAATTAGGAAGTTTTTCACATTAAGTAGGTTGCAACTTCCCAATCTTTAATCAAATGGGTATATACAGAGTACAGAATATGGGCCACATGGTGCTCAAGGTTTTGGAATACTTGTACTCATAAAAAGACATCTGCTTTCTCAGGGTGTCTTGAGGTAAAGATGATTCTGTAACCAAACCAAATCAATAGTATCATCTCAAATATTAACAAGGGCCATAAATTGCTAAATCAGTCATATGATATAGACTGGCTAGAGAGTGTGGGTGAAATTATGCAGTATTTCTAAGAAAGATCTACCTACCAAGGTGACAACTGAATCACTGAAGAGATAAATTCAAAGACAGGTGGGAAAAGAATTTTATGAAAAGGGAACAGTAAGTGGAGTGTGTATAGGTTTGAGTCAGCCTTGTTTGAAGAAATGAAAG
The DNA here is from genome assembly GCA_004027715.1 of Plecturocebus donacophilus. Lineage (NCBI taxonomy): Eukaryota > Metazoa > Chordata > Mammalia > Primates > Pitheciidae > Plecturocebus > Plecturocebus donacophilus. The sequence goes on along the minus strand of PVKP010012405.1, from coordinate 1,333 downwards.
AATGTTGCAGTATTTGCCATACAGAGAGAAATGACACAAGACAGGGTCAAACCCTTCAGGGCTTATTTGAGGATGGTTTGTTTGTTTTCTTGTTGTTGTTGTTGTTATTGTTTAGTCTACCTTATGTCTAAATCCTGCCTTCTCCTATGGGAAACTCCCTGTATCCTGGCAGTAAATAGGGGCACATTACTTAAGCTCAGACAATGCTTTTAGAAAAAAAATTGGAGCACTGGGCAAATAATTAGTAAATTTATAAAGAATGTGCAATGTATCTCAAAGCATTAGTCTAGTTACTGGAGCCTCAAAATCTAGGGTCAAGAATAGGGTATTTGGGGAAACTGTCAAGTAGCAGGAGAGGTGTCAGGCTATCTATGCTGGGCAACCTTGGAAGTCATTCCTGCACCAGAATCTTTTGATTACATCAGTTCTCCAAACTTAATTCTCCAGATCCTGTTTTTCACCTAATCACTTACCCAGTTGATAAAAAAATAAAATAAAATAAACAAATTAACTAGATTGTTTCTATTACCTGCAGCTCCAAACTCTTAGACATTATTTTGGAATATTCTTTACTAGGATCAGCTTCTTCTTAATATTCACTTCTTACCTAGAACCTACAATAATTGTCTCTGCAATTGTTTATGGTTTTTACAATATTCTACTTATCTTCACACTTCAATGTCTGCACCTGGTCTTCTCTATGTCTACCTGTGAACAATGCTCTTCCAGGAATCCTTCCTGGCCTCTACCAAACAAAGTCAATTCCATTCTCTGCTCTTCCTCCATATTTTATTGGTAGCATAGTCCATATTATGCTATATTTAACAAACAAATGTAACATCTCAGTGGTTTGCCTACTTTCAGAAATACTACTGTAAATCATGGTTATGGCCCAGGGCACTGGTTCATGTTACGACACCCAAGCTATTTTGAGCTCGTGATCCCACAAGAGACTTCCATATTGCCACTGCAGAGGAAGAGAGGAACTGGAGGATAGTACAGCAAATTTTTACAGCTTTAACCTTGGAGTGGCCCACTTCTAGCTGGCCCACATTTAACTGACCAGATTAATATTCAAATGGCCTTGGACAACTGCAAGAAGTTGGGGATGATAGTTTTTATGATGTTCATAGAAGAGGCATATGAGAATTTGATGAAAACATAACATCATGTTGGACTCATGTATCCTGCTTTCACCTAATTTTGTATATATAACATTGTACAATAATTTATTCACATACAAGATGGTCTTCATATTCACTATGCATTGGTCCTTGTGAGTAGGGACTATTATTTTTCCCCTCTGAAGCCTCAATACTGAGTATCATGCTTT